>SNQN01002022.1:52280-81253 GCA_008642245.1 Bassia scoparia | reverse complement strand
CAAGAGACAAAGCATAAAGCAAACAACAAATGAACCAAAACTTGCTTAATAAGCCACGAAATTCAGCCAAAAATGGCTAGTACAGGGCGAAATTTCGCCTAGTTTTGGCCTATTTTTGGCTCCCTTTTTTAGCCTCTTCTGTATGGGCCCACATGCACGCATGAAGCCTGTTGCATTCAAATGTCGTGAGTATTTCTCGAGAGTCCCAACTAGCTTTCAAAGCCATGCACAATGACCAAAATCCCCTAAGCCAGCAAAATGGGCCCAAAAGTCATCAAATCGTAACGAAAATGCACCAACAAAGCTACAACAAGCCATAAGCAAATGCAAAATTAAGACGGAGCTATAGCCACGATCAAGCAAAAGTCACAAGCAAGTCAAAGTCAAAGCATACGTCCCCAATTAAAGTAGTATTATCCTCAGCAAGACACAAAAGTTGGGCGGTAACCCAATTGTCGTTATACGCAATGTAAGTCAAAAGCAACAWCAAAAAGACATTGCTATACGCAATCGTGGCTATATGCGACGTTCATCATCAATACAAAACATAGGCATCAGCATTAGCAAAAAGACATTCGCTACACGCGATCGTGACTATACGCGATGTCACTTTCACTCTAGTTTTCCCGAACGACTAACCGAGATTGGATATTCAAGGAAGCAGCTAGTCCAAACAGAGGCATCGATACGGACACCAACCCAAGTTTTCCCCAAGAAGTCCAAACGGAGGCATCGGTACGGACATCAACATCATTTCCCCAACAGGTCCAAACAGAGGCATTGATACAGACACCATCTCATATTCCCAGTAAGTCCGAACGGAGGCATCGATACAGACACCGCAGCAAAAATTCCTCATGAAGTCCTAACGGAGGCATAAAAGTGGACATTGAAGTAGTAACACCCCAGGAAGTTCTAACGAAAGCGTTGAGGCGAAAAGTTGAAAAACAAATTAAGAGAGTCCTAACGGAAGCGTCGAGGAAAACAATCCATTGACAATTATACCAAGGAGTCCTAACGGAAGCGTCAAAACGGACAACTAGAAAACAAATTAAGGAAGTCCTAACGGAAGCATCGAGGCGGATGACCAATCAAAAGAACACTAAAACGTCCTAACGGAAGCGTCAAGGCGGACGGATGGCAACAAACAACATGTAAAGCACCCTCACAAAAATCCATAGAGGAAACAGAACCATGGGTGGAAGCTCAAACACAAGCATCAGCAATCGAGACAAGCAAGCAAGCACGCAACAGCAACCACAGCTGTAGGTAAAACTAACGCATTAGTTTTGCAGGTATCGGGTACTTTGGCTTTCGTTTTACGAGATATCCTTCTCTATAAACTCAGCCAAAGTGGGGGCTTCTGTAGATACCAACATTTGTCCCTGGACAAAGATGGCCAATGATAAGACACCCCTTGCAACACACAAGTCAAATTGAGAGAGTTAGGACCCTAACAGGCCCTAAAAAAGGCAAGTTCCTTTACACCGAGCACTTTTTTAAGCACTTAGCACCTCAAAAAATGAGTTTTAATTTTAAAATAATTTTAACTTATTTTTAAACATTTTTTCTAGAAATTTTCTGGATTTTGTAAGCATTTTTGCAGTTTTTCGGAGTTTCCTTCAATTTAAGTAATTTTGCAATAATTAATTAAATTATCAACACAGCTCCAAAAATTACAAAAGTTTAACACAAAATACTAAATTTTACAAGGAAGTTTTACATATATTTTCCATCATATTTAGATTTGTGAATTAACATTTATGAATTTCCTAAGCAAAATGCACAACCGAGCGAAACGGAACATTCTAGACCCACGGCTTGCTCCCCAAGGAAGTTTAGGTGCGTCCCCTAGCTTTCCATGCATGATTTAATTTACTAGTCAAACGCGGCAGAATCAATTATTTCCTCAATTAAATTCGACAAATATTGGTAATTTCAGCAAGTCGGATCACAAAAAAAGGGAAAGGAGACTGGGCGAGATTTCACCAATTTTCTTTCCTTTTTTAACACTTGCCTATAAATATAACACCCCAGCCTCCATGCAAACACCTTTTGTAAAACTAGGACGCATACACTTGCTCTCTCTGCTTCTCTACGTCAATATCTCTCTCTTCTTCTCTTTCTCTCTCTCTCACATCATAAAATTCCTCTAATAAACACATTCAAAACAAACAATTAGATCTAAGTTTTTGAAAATTACTACATTTCCGACAAGAGGTTCAACGGGTTCAAAGCTTCGTTCTCGGTTGCAAGTAAGTTTGAGCCAAAGTTCAATTCTAACACTTTTGCATTCTTGTTTAAGATTAAACTTCTATGTCCTTTTGCGATGAACATTGACTAAAACTATGACATTCAATTAAAACAACTTAAGCAACCTTATTTCCAGATGCTTGCATGTTGTCTCACTCCACAAATATTCTTAAAACAGACCAGAAATTATGTTCTACGCCTAATAGATAAACAATGACAACCGTCATTAGGCTCTGATATAGAATTAACAACACATGCACACAACTAGACAATATGCATATATTTCTTTAACAAACCGCCTGTAATTTCATGCTGGTTTACACGAATAGGTTGTTTTGTCTTTTGACTATGACTCTCAATACGAGTAAAGCCCTAGTGCGGGGGCGTTATGCATATGCCAATTCTTCTCATTAGTCCATGACCATTTGATGACACATGGATCCTTCGCACTTGCTCTTAATGCATCATATAGCAAGGCTATAAACCAGGTTCGCAGCTTTCGAAGAAGAGTCGGCCTCCTCTACTCATTCGAGTATAACACAAACATATACCAGCAACTATAAGCAAAGAAAATCATATTATAGCTGGACGCAAATCGACAAGACCAATGTCATCCATATACCCCTGACAAGCCGCCCATGTGCATTCCCCCGTTCACTTGGAGCTTCACTTTAGAGAGTCATAAATATTAATTGCTTAATAGATTTATTTCAATATAGCAGCATTTAAAGCTTTTCTCCCAAAACCTTGGGCAACGCATTAACGAGATCGTCCTGTATCTCCTCAAGAGTTCTATTCTTTCTTTCAACAACAACTTTTTTGTGTGTTCGGGCTTGAAGTGGTCTACCATAGTTCCATAATAATAAAGTTTCGTATCAAATTAGTACATGGTTATCTTATCGCAACAACTGTGGTAAGGTGGTTCTCACCTGTCACCAACGCACAAACTCATCAATGTACCTTTGGTGTAGCAATCCGCAATTATAGAGAATATCACAAACATACAATGAGCATCCTCTGACTTTACACATAGTCACACAATCAATGTACAAGTTCGAAGGTTACTTACTTTAACTTTTAAGCTGAAGATTTTTACCTGTCCTTAACATTCTGAACAAACTTTACTGCCCGTATTGATGTTAATCCTATCCCAAGGTAACGAGTCTAAAATTAGTCAGCAGTCCACTAGCTTACGACCTGAACAATGTTTCCCAATGAGTAATCGTGATGAAATACCGCTCTCGGGATTGTTTGACTCAAAACATTGCTTTTGAACCACGAAACGGAAATTACATGAGCTTCGTATCGAATATTGAGCCAAAGGTACTTACAACGAAACATATTTTTTCGTTTTCATAAACTAAAGGTTTTCGAAGGTTTCTAACCAATCACGCTTGCAGTTATCGGTCTTTTGTTTTTCCATCATGTGGACATGTTTTCTGAATCCGCCAATATTTTTTAAATTATTTTCTATATTTTCTATGATTTTGCAATGTTTTAAATACCAGAATACTAAAAACGTAGAATTAGAAAATCTAATACGTGAACTTCTAGAACTCTAATCGCTTGCTTGAGACAAGGGTCTTAGTCGTTGATCAAGGAAATTCACGAATGAAATCGGAGGAAAATCAAAGATTCGAGTTTTGGAAATATCTACGCAAACATCCAGCTATATACGCAGTATGCACATAGCTCAAAAGGGCGTATTATACGTCTCAACCAGCGTATATACGCTCAGCCTATGCCAAAAATTATGGAAAGCAGCCGTATTATACGCTCAGTATAGCGTATTATACGTATTGAGGGTATATACGCAGGGTTTGCTTCTGGCTCGATTTTGCTCGGCTATAAAATATCCCTGCTTACTCAGATCTAGACAACGATTTGACAACACGATTTCACGATCAGAACTTCACAATTACAAGACAATCACAAGACCCATCAAATACATCTCAAAACAGCTCCAAAACTCAAAACACATTCGATTCAATTCAAGATCGATCTCTTGATAACAACGAAAATAGGTATAAATCTGGAGATTACTCCAAAAACCTTCTTTCACTCTTTTCTCAATTCCTTTTGTCTCTTTAACTTGATTACATTATTTGATTTAATTCAATAAGCAATTATAAACTCATTGTTAATGTTCAGTAAATATTAGGTTCTTAACGTTTTCTTTGTTTCCCATGTTTTTTTTGTCATTATTATCTATTCATTTATTATGCTTCAAACTAATCGTTGTCGCTCTATAGCAATCAATCGAAACAGTCCTTGATTTATTTAATAATTTGATTGTTTGCAGACAAGGTATGAGAACTTACATATATATCTCACTACATTTTTCTGTCTTATGTATATATTTCAACATTTAATATTTTTAAACAAGACGGAATAATCGTTTGTCACATTAAAGTCAGATAATCATGGACGAACGTTTTCTGGCACCTTAGTAACATCTAACAATCAAGTGACCGCTTATCATTGTAGAAGTCTTGGTTTGTGTATAATAGCAACCCATCTAGTATCAATCACTTTCAAATCATATCAATAGCTCTTTGAATTCGATTGTTATTTGGACTACATAACCGAGTAAGCGCACACGTGCGAATTGGGTTACATCGGATCACCATCCAACCCACGCTGTACAGATTGCGCCATATGTTGCACCAATTTTCTCCGGAGTGAACCTATACACTGCGATCCCTCATTCGACGACACACGCCCAACCATCACATGCGATCCATGTGCCAAATACATCCAACACTGAAGCTGAACGCCCCTGCTAAGGCACAGCCCAGTTTTGCGACTTCACTGGGATAATCACCATTTGGTGAGTCGACAGACTTGAAGTCTCGTAGTTCCATATCATAATCAATTGAATTTGCTTGTGACCTTCGAATAGTCATGTCTTACACTTTCCAATACGGCATGTTCATGCTCGAGATCACCTTAAGGGGGGATTTTATCTGGTTGCATTGTTGATTACACATGCTAAGGTAATCTATCCCGCCCATGCGCTATACACGTGTTACTAGATGCTGTATATTAAGGGATCTCCCATACATCACCATTTGTGGTGGTGAAATTGGACCCACTCTACTCTAGGCATTACACTATCAGACTTAACAACCACCTATAGTTCACTAGACCTACTTAATGATAATTTGGTTTTGTGTTTCAATCAATGTGCTTGTTAACTTGACTCTTCATTCATCCAAATTCTTAGCCACCAACTAAGCCATCCTTAACTATGGTTTTGGTTCAAACATAAGTTTGTTGATCCATTAGGCCATCTCAAAATCACTTTCAAACTCCATTCACCTAGAATCTGACTAGTTCTGATCCACAAGTCTTAAATCTGACTAGATTCGACCTTTTAGGCCAAATCTGATTAGGTTCAATTCAATTCAATTCAAAACCTTAAGTCTGAATTAGTTCAATTCCATTTCACCCAAAAGCCTGATCTGAGTAGTTCACTTCAACTTAACTTCCAGAACCTTAAAAACTGAATTAGGTTCGATCCATAGACTCAACCTACAAACTTTGTTCAAGGCTACCCATTCATATTAAGTGCTCTGGTATAGATGGTCTTAATTCTGAACAGCCCATCTTAGTTTGAATCTTTCTCGTCTAGCACCTTAATCAATTAGTTAGCCCATTCAAGTCACTTCTAGTCATCTTAATCAGAACTCAAAACTGAGTTAGTTTTTCTAAGAGTTTCAATCTTTGTTGGGTTCTAAGTGTAATTTCTTGATTTCAGCATAATAGCAAGACTCCAACTCTCTGCCGAGAAGAGTAACAAGAACCAAACCCGACGCCTCCTGATCAACAACACTTCAATGAACATCGAACAAACTTAACGCTATTCTAAAAGCTTGAGGTGAATATTCGCCTTGATGCCCAAGAAAAGAGCATTGGGGACTGAAAGAAAAGCACCCGAAAAACTCTCGAGTCTGACGGAGAAGAAGACGATGCTAACACACTTCCTCTCCAAGACTGAGACGAAAAAGGGTGAAGCATAGAAGAAGATGGTCAGAGATGTCCAAATTCAGTTCAAGCTCGTGTTGCTGGATTATGAGATTAAGCCAGCTTCCCAAGAAGTTTGTCATCATGTTTGCCCAAGTTCAAAACTGAGACCGAAGACACCTCGCACTTTCAATATCTCAATGGTCCTTAAAGAATGATGCAATAGAGCTATTCACTTCGGTTTCCCTTATTTTGGACACCCACCATCCAGGTGTTCAAGACCCGAAATCAAGCAACGCGATGACTGGAATATATAAACACGAGTCCTAAAGCACAGTACACATTCCCAGCTTCCTGTGGCTCCGTGAACTAGAGGCCACCAAGCAAGGTGAAGAGAGAATTTTCTACATTCCTTAATAGTGGGGAGAAGCCCTCAATGACCAATCGACGATGAGGAAGATCAAGTTCAATGTCATTAAGAACTTCAGCCCAGTATCGAAGCCATCAATTTCAACCCATTGATTCATTTACTGGGCTCTACAAGTGTGCCTCCTAGTTGAGGAAGATGTTCAAGCCAGAAGTCTAAGATAAGGTGGGGCTTAACAAGAAAGGTGCGTCCTCTTTTCCACACTGATCAAAACCAGCACACCAATGACAACTCTTCTAACCATCCTGGCTCTTCAACACAGGCCTCGAACCACCAAGGACATTTCTTCCAATTGGATGATTATGAGCACCCTTTGATAGACAATGCGAAAGTGCACTTGCCCTATGGACCATCCACCCTTCAGATGATAAAATCTAGTAATTGGAATCCAATGCTATTGTAAGTTCACCAAGGAAGGGGTACACCACTAGAATTGCATCGTTCTGAATCACAGATTCGACATGTTGAAGATGGTCCCTCCATCCTCCAGCGGCGAAGGATAAGATAACATCAACCAACCCACTTGCTAAACCATGATCACCAACGTTAATGATCACGCCTTCTTTATTAGGTCATCGAGTCCCATCCAGAATATGTCTTTTTCAATTCCTGTTCTGAGTCTATTAGTCTTTCAAACTAAGCCATGTATGTTTCAAATTTCTCATCAATAAAATGATTCATTTTGGCAATATTTTTTTCTAATCTATGCAAGTCTCAACACCATGCCCACATTTGGTTATCTAAGCTATTCAATATTTAATTTGAACAATGCCCAAAGAGCTTCTTTCACAGCTCACAAAATGACCCCTCCTTCCATTCCCTTTGTCACATCAAATCAAAAACCTTGCAACCTTTTGAGCCACAAACACTATCAATTATAGCCATCTTTCTTCATCCCCACATCTACCTAACCCTTTGACCAAACGGTGCGTAGGAAAGACACGCAAAAAGAAAGCAAAGAAAAGAAATAAAATGGGCAAAAGAAAAAGCAAAAATCATGTTCAATCAAAGTCTTCACAATGCAAATCAATTTCAAAATCAATCCAATTAAAGCAAAACAAAAAGCAAAGTCTAAAAAGCACACTCCACCGTGGTCACTCGTAATCATCAAGCCTTTTTCAACCTCAACACAAGCCCACATATACAACCACAAAGCCTCTCACACGAGCATGTTCAATCACACCAGAACTACGTTGTGTCTATTCCGTAAGTACGTAAAGCCTTCTCGGTCGACGCATCACATTAACATTAAATCATTCACGGCTCTGGAGGCTTTGACTTGCTAAAATCGATAGTTTTGCCAGTTAGACTCACATAGACTCGTTTTGACCAACATCATTAGCCAAGTTTCGCGTCTAGCACATCTTTGACCCTAGTCACAAATTTGACCCTTTATTTCTCAACATAGCCTATCTTTGGTCACCTCAAGGACTCATTGACTCAATCCAAAAGTAAAGCACCTGACCTTTGGGTCAGTACATCTTGTTGGGACATCACACAATCTATCTACCTTCTCTATGTGACTCTAACCGTAAGCCACATTGTCTCAAAGTCTCGCTGGGCTGTTGTCATCATGCTCTTAATCTCAGTTGGGCCTCTGCTCCTAAGGCCTATTACGTGTTCAAGTCTATTGCTATCAAGTGAAATCGAAAAATCACTTTGGACCCTGTCTCTTCCAATTCAAAGTCAACTGTCTCGCCATTTAAGTCAATCTCGTCCAACTGTCACTTTCTCTAAGTCACTCTTCAATGACACTCTTCAATTGGCACTTGTACTAGATTAGACTCTAGTATCGTCCTTCATGTTAAACCAGACCTAGACAAACTCCTTCAATGACTCTCTCCAACCATGTCTAAATCAGACCTAGACAAAGACCCTTTCAAATTCAAAAACTCTCTCAAACCATTCTAAACCAGACCTAGACAAGACCTTCAAAGACTCTCAAACCATGTCTAAAACACAGACAAGACCCTTTCAAATCAATGCCTCTTTCAAACTATGTCTAGAACCAGACCTAGACAAGGCCCTCAAATACAAGACTCTTTCAAATTCAATGGCTCTTGCCCCTTTCAATCTCAAGGTCACAAGTTACAAGTCAACATTGCATGCAAATTTCTCTAGACATAAAACAGACCTATTCGTCACCAAGGTAGTCCTTAATCCTGAATTAGGGCTATCTTTTCAAGTCATGCTCATTTTTCGGAAGCATGGGACCGCCTGATTTCTCCAGCCACCTGAACGGGGAATGAATCTCAAGGACTCAGACACATACAAGCACATCAAACCGCATGGGACACGGCTACAGGTAAAACTAACCTTTGTTGCAGTACGCGAAAAGGTAACTCAGGGTCGCAAACGTCTTGAGTTGCTCTCTCCGCAATCGAATACTTTGACTTCGTCTTACAACTATCTCTCTTCAGACTCAGTCAAAGTGGGCTCTGTAACACCTGAAAATGGTCTCCCAAAATAATCCGTGATGAAACATACCGCGTCTCGCGATTGTTCGACTCAGAAACGATGCTTTGAACTCACAAAGTCGAAATACGTGAGGTCGTACTCGAATTATGGACAAAGGTCACTTACAAGCAAACATATTTCTTTCGGTTTTCTCGATAAACTCAAAGGTTTTCGAAGGTTTTCAAACAATCACCCTGCGATTCTCTGCTTTTTGTTTTCCATCATGTGCGTCACATTTTTCTGAATCCGCCAATATTTTAAATTATTCTGATTTTTTCTATATTTCTATGAATTTGCAATGTTTAAATACGCAGAAACGCAGAAAATACTTGATAATTAGAAAATACTCCGAAATACGTGAACCTTCTAAAACATTCTAGAAATCCTTGCTTGGAGACAAGGTGTCTAGGTACGTTGATCAAGGAATCACGAATGAAATCGGAGGAAATCAAAAGATTTCGAGGTTTTTGGAAAAATATCTAAGCAACATCGAGCGTATATACCAGGTATAGCGTAATAGCTCAAAGAGCGTATACGCTCCTCAACCAGCGTATATACGCTCAGCCTATTGCCAAAAATTTATGGAAACAGCTGCTATAACGCTCAGTATGAGCGTATATACGCTCCTCGATGCGTATACGCTCATCCTGAGCGTATTACCAGGTTGCTTTGCTCGTTTTGCTCGTGCCTATAAACCCTCCTTGCTCAGTTCGAAACGACTGACACACACGATTTTCACGACTCAGAAACTTCACAATTTCACAAGACTCAATCACAAACACATCAATACACTCCAAAACACTCAAACACTCAAAACACATTCGATTTCAATTCAAAGCATCGATTCTCTTCGAATCAACAAGCGAAATAAGGGTATAAATCTGAATTACTCACCAAAACCTTCTTTCACTCTTTTTCAATTCCTTTGTCTCTTTTAACTTGATTAACCATTATTTTGAGTTTAATTCAATTAAAGCAATGTAGAAACTCACTGTTAATGGTTTCATGTAATATGTAGGTTTCTTAACGTTTCTTTTCCATGGTTTTCTGTTCATTTTATTATATTCAATATTATTGTCAATACTAACTCGTTGTCGTCTCTATTAGCAATTCAACGAAAGGCGATTCCTTGATTTTATTCTAATAATTTGATTGTTTCAGTGACAGTGAGGAATACACATACAATTATTATGCTCACTAACCTTTGTTCATGTCTTATGTATATATATTCAATCACACTTGTATATATTGTTTAAACAAGACCGGAATTTAATCGTTTGTCACATTAAAGTCAGATAATCATGGACGAACGTTTCTAGCACCTTATAACATTGACTAACAATCAAGTGACCGCCTTATTCATTGTAGAAGTCTTGTTGTGTATAATAGCAACCCATCTAGTAATCAATGCACTTTCAAGTCAAATCAATAGGCTCTTTGAATTCGATGTTTTGATTATGGAACTACAATTGAACCGAGTAGAGGCGCTACATCGGGCGAATGGTACAGATCTGATCGTACCATGTCCCGAACCCAGACTGTTACTTGATTGACGTGGGGCCATTAATTTGCACATTTTCGGCGTCCGTGAATAACCTATATAGGCACGTGCGATCCCCTCAATTCGACGACACAACCCCAACGCATTCACATGCGGATTCCATGCTCAACTCCATACACTGAAGCTGAGTAACGCCCCTTGCTAAGCGGCGAACCCTACACTAGCATTGCCAACCTCTTATGCCAAATCTATTGATTATATCAAAAACTCTCAAATAAATGGACTTTTCTCAGGCATTTTTCCAGAAAGGTGATGAAACATCATTCCTCGTGTCTCACATACAATTCCTTATTTGTGAGTTAACTATGTGACATAGGTTGGCTTGAAACTCGACACTATTACCTTTGTCGCACAAGTGTGAAAAGCTCAAAAGATTATATTGCAAGCCTTCAACATAATATACATCATTCATTGCATGTGAAAGTGTCTTACTACCTTACTTAAACRAGTGATGGTACGGTTCCCATGTTGTTATCTCCAAAGGTGACACTTCTACCATCAAAGGCTACTAGTGAAAGGAATTACTTCTTATCCCCGAACATGTGTTTTGAGCATCCACTGTCCAAATACRAATAGGTACTTRCCTTCACTTTAGCCTTGTGTTCATGCAGTACATCCTTTTTCGCCATCAAGCAAGCTTTGGACGTACTAGTTCCCCTGCTGGTTCCCWAGTCAATATTGTTTCCTCTTACGTCTTCCCATGCCGTCATGTAGACTTCGGTGTTAGGAGATTCTTCATCCTCACCAGACTTAAGAAAATCAATTTTGGACCTTTTTACCTCACTGGTTCCCTCAAAAGAAAGTTCAAGGGTGTCCTAAGTTCTCTTTTACATTGCTGCAACCAGAGATRTGMTTTGTGTCATTCTCACCTATGGCTTGTTGTACAATTGACATTGCTTTGGCATTCTTCTCTAGTAGTTTGTAGTTAGTGAATGTTAATTCACTATCCTTCTTGGGAACATCGTTTCCTTTAGCATCTTTCTTGAGTATGATATTTGGACCATGTTTGACTACCAACAAGCATTCATAGTKAATTGCCATGATCACATTCTTGATCATGTTCTTCCACCAAACATAGTTATTCCCGTTGAACTTTAGTGTCTTGTTGTCATGTACCATGGCACTTAGATTTTGAGTACTCATTCTTGACTCCTATATATGTTACTCTTTTGAGAAGCCTTGGCTCTGATACCAATTGAAGGTTTGATAGCACTCAAGAGGGGGGGTGAATTYAGTGTTAAAGACTCGTTGCTAATTTTTCTTCTTTTTCGATTAAGTGAGAAACCAGTTGGGGTGGTTCCAAATGCAGCAGAATGTAAAGCAAAGCAATAAAGAAAACACTAGATTCAATGAGATTTAACCAACTATGGCCTACATCCTCCTATCCTATGTTCTCTTATTAATCTACTCTGAAAAATAAGAAACACGCTCTCCTATTGTTTCCCTACTCCGGGAACCAGTACACCCCACACTCTACACCGAGTGTGCTCTCAAGCTTACCCTAGTAAGCACTCGTGTTTGAACTCACAAATGCACACKCTGCCTTCAACCTCTCTATTAAAGACTTTGACAAAATCAATACTCTCTTTTGATCTCACTTCTAAAAAGCTTATAAAGAGAAAATCGATTTATGCTCTAAGTGCTTTTTGTGTATGACTCGATGAAAGGCTRGTGTTTCAAGTGTGTTTGGCTCTCAAAAATACTGCTCAATTTTTATGCGTGAGAGATCTGTAGAATATGAAAGTCTAGATGGATATATATAGGCATGGATGTCAAACCCCTAGTTTCCTTAAATCACAAAGCCATGGTGAACAAGTAACCTTGTGATTTAAGGAAAGTATTTATTTATTCTATTTTATCACAAAGATAAAATCGAATAAGATAAATACTCCTAGAATTTTGGCAACCAAATATATCCATCTAAYATTTCCAACTGCTAAGKTATTTTTTTCAAAACAAATATTACAATTTGACAAAATTGAGACAACTTTAACAGACATCCATAGAACCTATCATGAACTTTATGCATTAATAAAACAGATTAATTAAAAATCGCCTTAAAAATTCCCTTCATCCGAAACAATAATAATCTATGAGTTCGCACAAGTTCTGCCTTCTATATGTTTTTGTGTTGTTGTGTCGGCCTGTGAACATCTAAYGTCTCCCCAAAATTGACAAGTAGAATGAAACCATGCCCAYCAGCGTCCAGAGGAGATATAGCGTTAAACGATCAGCGAAACACCAGAAAATTGAAAGCATATCCCACACGAGTCTGAGGCTGTAGCCATTAGCACAACCTGTGTACTAGCCGGCACCTGATAGTCGCCAAATAGAGGACATAGACTTAGCCAAGGTTTCCTCCTTAYTACAAAAYGATCAKAGGGAAARGATCCAAAAACCTTAGAGCTGCGATTAGAAAATACCCCAATCCCAAAGGACACTTTTATTGAAAACAAAACTAATAACAAACTGGGCATCATGACTAAAACAACAAAAAAAATAAAAACCTAAAAATCAACACCAAGGATTCAACTTCGACACCAAAATACTTCCTCAATCAATCGAACCACCCCTACTCCAAGCAAAAAATCACACGCTGAATCGGCTCCAAAGTTAAACCACCATTCGACTTCAGTCATAACTGAAACCATTAATGGTCTAACGTCGTCACAACTGCCACTACTTGAGATCTTAAAGCGACAGCAGCCACCATGAGAGATTATTTGTGTTAAAATTCTTCTTTGTTAATCAGAGAAAACTTGTGAGTTTTTGTGGTCCGGAAATTCACTTGATTAGCTACTAGGTCTGTTCCTTTCAGGGGCTGGTTCCACTTGTGAGTTAAGATCCTTCGAGTCTTTTTCAAGATTTGAATTATTTCAGTTTTCAAACACTATCAAACACTCTTTCACTCGTTTCTTGGATTTTGAGGAACTTTCCTTTAAATCCACACAATTTGCTATCAAAGCCAACGATTCTTCAAGGAGCCCTTCACACTATCTGTGCCAATTTCACCAGAATTTTTTTTACATGTCATGAGCAACGATTGATGACATGTCAAGTGCTATTGCTAACCTAAATGCCAAGTTGATGTCTACAAATAGTTTTGTGCAATCAACTCAAGAAAGCATCAATGTCTAGCAGGCAAAATTCACGCATGCATAATATAGATAAAAAGCGCATTTAGGGTATTTTGACATATTGAGAGTCGGATTTGAGGATGACAAGGACGCTTCACCTCGTCATGATGACTCAAGAACCTCAGATCACGATATTTCAGAATTTACGATACTTGTGAGCCCGAACAAGTCCACAATTTGGTTGACAGTTCAACTTGTGTTGGTAAGGTGAACAACGAGTTTTGAGCTGAGAAATTCGAGTTGACCCAACTTCTTGCAAGACACAACCATCTAAGTGTTCTTGGTGAAGGAAAGTGTATCTCCTGGTCATCAAAGAATGATCATGAAAATTGACAAAGAAATAGGTGGATATAATCAAGATTCAAGAATCAAGTTTCTCCTTCCCGCACCCTTCAAAATTGAGACAAATTTTGTTTCGAGATGGAGTGAGAATGATGAGATGAATAGACGTTCAAAAGTATATCCAGGGTCGATATATCATTATTCATATATTAATTTCAAGCTCCTAACTTGTAAAGAAAGATGGAAAGATTGGAATACGCTAGGAAGAATCTGGAATTTTCGATCAAGTGAAGATATCTGGAAAGATCTGGTTGGAAGGGTATAATTATGTTGTATTATTTTATTTATTTATTAGTTCGAATTATTATAGATTAATTTAGTTGTTAGGATATTTATTAGTTAGTTAGGATATTATAGTTAGTTAGGATATTTGTTAATTATATATTATTTGATTTGTTAGGATAAATATCTAGTTAGTTGGTTGTAGAAACCGTGTGGGATATTTCCAGATTAGTTAGTTTATATCGGTTAGGATAAGATATTGCCGTGGGTTAGGTAATATTTTAGGAATTAGTTAGATTTTTTGATAGATTCCTATCTTTTCATAAAATCTTAATTAGTTTTAGATTAATTTGTATTATAAATAGGTTTGAAATTCATTCAATAAAATGGGAGAGATATGTGTTAAAATTCTTCTTTGTTTAATTCAGAGAAAACCTTGTGAGTTTTGTGTTGGTCCGGAAATTCACTTGATTAGCTACAGTCGGGTTGTTCCTTCATGGCTGGTTCCACTTGTGAGTTAAGATCCTTCGAGTCTTTTTCAAGATTTGAAGTTTTTTCAGTTTTCAAACACCTTTCACTCGTTTCTTGGATTGAGGAATCTTTCCTTTTAAATCCACATCACACATTTTTTTTTTAAAAAGTTTTAAAAATATCTCAAAAGTATAATGATACAATTAAAATTGCAATCATCTAATAACTATTATAAGCAAACCGCTTACATCATCATATATCACATGTCAACTTCTCATAAAATCCTCCAAATTAAAATAACATCATTTTTATCTTTCTTTTTTTAGATATAAGCTTAATGCTTCTAAGACTAGAAATGTAAAATATCACTACACTTTTTTCTAAAAGTAAAAATAAATTAAAATAGGAAAAATGAAAGATAATCCGAAACTTTTGCTGTCTTCAATTAATAATCGAACGATTGATATTACGGAATAATCCGACTTAACACCTATCTTCAATATTATACTAAATGACCTAAACCTGTAAACAGGTCATCCAAATTTTATTTTTTTTTCCAGTATGCTGTCCCTCCCCCTCCCCACAAACCACCACCACCCTACCAGCAACACATTGCTCCACACCCCACTACTCTTTCTGTCACCTCGAAATCCATCCCCCTAACACACACAACCACACCGTCACACCGCCACTAATACTCTCCCACTACTCCCCCATCGCCACTCATCCACCACCTTACTACTCATCCTCCACCATCGAAAATCCACACTGCACCACGTCATCCTGCTACAGCTCCCACCAAGCACTACCCCAATGTTGACCTCAACCATGCCCGAATTCGTGACCCAACCACCCCCAAATTCGTGACCCCAATATACCCCCAATTTGGAGATTCAAAAGTTAGGGTTTCAATGTTTAATGTTGTGTTGTGAAGAAAGTGGTTGTGATAAAGGGGGTTTTGTGTTGTGATGTTGCGAGGTTCTGGTGCGTCGCGCTGCCTTTGCTCTTCTTCGCCGCTTGTGGTGGTTGCGGGTGTGGAGGAATGGTGGAAGTGGTGGTGGTGGTAAATGGTGGTGCGGCAGTGGTGTGGTGCTGCTTGTGGTGGTTCTGGTGTGTGATGTTTGCGGGGTGGATGGTCGATGGTGGGGGAGAGTGGAGGGTGGGTGGTGGTGGTAAATGTTGGCAGTGGTTGTGTGCTGGTTGGTGGTTGTTCTAATTTTTTTTTTTTTTACAATTGAACCTATTATCGTTAAGAGAGTTAGGAAGAGATATTAGCAGGTACTTATTAACTTAGTATGTTAATGAAGATTAGGGTTAAAGTTCGGATTATTCCGTTAATATCAATCGTTCGGATATTATTGAAGACCGCAAAATTCGGATTATTCCTTTCCATTTTCCTAAAATACATAGTATATTCTTATTATAGAAAATTTTAAATTTAAACTAAACCATTACATAGTGAATTAAAATTTACAACACAAAAAAATATTCCTGTTTTAATTCTTTTATACTCAATTTTAGTCAAATTAAATGCAACCATACAGTGTTTTCATAACATTTTTCTTTGGGGGAAATATTATACTTTCTTCAAAATAAAAAATAAAATTAACATAGAATATTATGCTATAAGTTATAGATGTTTCCTTTTAATAAAAATATATAAAAAATTAAATAATAGTCCATATGAATCGTGCAACGCACGGGGCTAATCTAGTTTTATACGAAAAGTTCCTTTAAGTATTCCTATTTTTATATTTTCTGGCCTTCATTATATATTGACACATGGAAATTACCTAATTTTTAAAAAAAATCTTCCTACCCTATATATTTTTTTTCATTTTTGTTGTAAATTTTTTTTCTTCTATTTTCCTTTTTTGTTTTTCCTATAATTTTGCCACATGATCATTCCTAATTTTTTTTTAATTTCTTTTTTTAACCCTTTCTCTTTTTTCCTTTTATCGTAAAAGATTCTATATTTTTCCATTTTCCTCTTTATTTCCTTCGTTTTTTTAAATATATTTTCCTATGATTAACATTTTTTTCTTCCTTTTCCCTTTTTCTTTTTCTTCTCCTTTTAGTTTTCCTAATGAAAAAATCTATTTATTGCATTTAATAAAATAAATGAGCGAATTGGTGACACATGTATCTTACATCTTTCCCCATTTTAAAATAGAATATGTGACATTTCACTGTCCCCTCTTTGTTTAAACATATACAGATACTTCATAAGAGTATTGAAAGATCGATGCCACTTGATATCGCCGCTTTTATAATTTTTTTTACTTAAATACATGGCATTTGACAATTTTTATTTAAAGAATATATTTAATATTTTATGTTTATTTTTCTTTTGGAATATGAATTCTTCTTAAAAATTAATCAATTTTAAATTTTAAAAAATCATTCAACATTCGAGTCTCTTCTCTTTTTGTGTTTTAAAATATTCTCCTTAATATTACAAAAACATTATGAATTTTTAAGTTTTTTCTACTCCTTGTTTTATTCTAAAAAGACAAGATTTTTTTTAAGGGAAGTAAATTCAATAATGAAAGCCATATAATATACAAAAAGTATATTAATAAAGCAAAAAAACAATCTAAATTAATCAAACTATATCTTCTTCTTCAAATAACTATTTCTGATGAAAAAACTAGATCTGATATGAAAGTATGATCGCGATTATTCCTGATTATGCAGCTTTTGTGTATGAGTCCATCTCCTTGACATAGTTTTCGAAAGAGATTTTATTACTTAATAAGCAGTACACGCACCTCAATTTCGTCGCCAATTGAAAATCGTACGACATACAATCCATGAATCCAATCTTACAAAAAAACTATAAAAATAAATTCAATCTTCATAAAGAGTAAGAAGAATGATTGTATGCTATTATTTAAGTTTATATTTTGCTTGTTGCACTTTAGTTTTGTGCTCGCTACTTGTAAGAACGCCATTTATTGCAATGGGCGATAGCCTTAATTGTAAAGGGTGTGTTAGATGCAAGGCTCTTCTGCGTATGAGGTATTGTTTAACTTTGGATTTCTTGATTAAATTAATTTAAACGGGAATTCAGAACAATCTCTAAGATGTTTTATATAATCAATCCGTGTCATTTTTTGCAATTTGTTTGAAAACTGCAATCGCACGTGGTAACTGAGTAAACGGCAGTTAGTTTTGTTATTTCGTTACTCACTTTTGATGCCCCGTTTTATTAATCTAATTACTCCGTATTTTGTTGCTCTGTCCCACAGCACATTTATTTTCAATTTCTTTTGTCCAACTCCCAAATCAAAAAAACCCTTTTTCTTTTTCCTCCATCTCATTTCTCCATTACATCCTAGTGAAATCTCATACAAGGTATTTCATTAAGAGTCAAACCTCTTTCTTTTTGCAATTAATGTTGATGAAACATACCCTGCCTAACTGTTCGTATTTTAGCGGGCTTAATGCCTAAAAATCGTGAAGCACCTACAATACTTTGTTCCTATTTCAAGTTCAGGATGTAATAGTGTATTAGTGTTCTTTGCAATCTTAGGTTGAGATACAGACCTGTATTAGTTATTCATTTTTTAAGCACATATGCGTACGATTTTTTTTTTGTGTATTCTGACTTGTTTCCTCCTTACAGTACTATCAGGAGAGTGAGAGTTTGAATTTTCTGTAACATTTTATGTGCATGTCACTTAGAGAGAAGTTCATCCTTATTCCTTAACATTGAGTCAAATTAGTCAAGTAAAAGCTCATTGACTCAAATGAACATGTACAAAGCTAATTGAGTCAAATCAACTCTAGTTACAAAGCTAATTGGTTCAGGTGACTCCAATTACAAATTTAATTGAGTCAAATGATACCTAAGACCCTGTTTTCATCAGTTTATTTCAATAAGTTTCATAAAAATAAGTTCAGTTCAGTACTAATTAGTTCAATCATTAAAAAATTTGTTAAGATTTCGATAAAAATTAGTTCAGTTCAGTACTAATAAGTTCAGTGAAAACAAGTTCAATTCAGTACTAATAAGTTCAGTTCCGTAAAAATAAGTTCAATTTAGCACTAATAAGTTCACTTCAACAAAATTCAGTTGATGAGGACATGGCCTTAGTATTTGAGCCATGTTCTCATCAAATTATTATTTAGATAAGTTTCAGTAAAAATAAGTTCAGTTCATTAATGATAAGTTCCATTCAGTAAAAATAAGTTCAGTTCAGTAAAATTAAGTTCAATCCTTCAAAATTTGTTCTCGCCAACTTATTTAGATAAGTTTCAGTAAAAATAAGTTCAATCCTTAAGGAAAAAAAAAAGGTAAAAAAAGTCAAATAGAGTCAAGTAGAGTCGAACAGAGTAGAATATGGTCAAATAGAGACGAATAGAGTTAGTCGAAACAAATTGATTTTGAAATAGAGTCAAATAGCCTCAAATGAAGTCAAWWAAAGTCAAATTCAATTCTAGGCTAATTAAACGAAYTAAAGGTGATGAAAGGTAATTGATTCAAATGAAATCCAAATACAAATAAATATAATTGAGTCAAATGGAATCCCATTACAAAGTTAATTGAGCTAATTGAAATCTAATTGAGTCAAATGAACTCCAATTGCAAAGCTAAACAAATCCAATCAAACGAATTGAGTCAAATGAAATRTAATTGAGTCGAATGAAATCCAATTACAAAGCTAATTAAGACAAATGAAATCTAATAGAGTCAAATAAATAGAYTCGAATATTTTGAAATAGAGTCCAATAGAGTCGAATAGAGACAAATAGAGTAAAATAGAGTCATACAGAAGCAATTAAAGTCAAATATAGTGAAATAGAGTATAATAGAGACAAATAGAGTGAAGTACAGRGAAATAGAATCAAAGAGAGTCAGTAAGAGTGAAACAGAGTCAAACAGAAGCAATTAAAATCAAATATAGTGAAATAGAGTCAACTAAAGTTGAATAGAGTAAAGTAGAGTGACATAGCGTGAATTTGAGTGAAATAGAGTAAAAAAGAAGCAATTAAAGTCAAATATAGTGAAAGAGTCAAATAAAGTCGAATAGAGTCAAATAGAGTGAAGTACAGTGAAATAGAGTCAAATAGAGTACGTGAAATAATAAAGTCAATTTTAGTCTAATAGATTCAAATAAAGTCGAATATAGTGGAATAGAGTCAGACATAGTGTTAAACAAAGTCAAATTAAGTCAAATAGAGTCAAATATAGTCGACCCAAATTGATAGTCAAATAGAGTCAAATTAAGTCGAATAAAGTCAAATAGGGTCAAATGTAGTCTATTAAAGTCGAACCAAAATAATTGTCAAATAGAGTCGAACCAAATTGGTTGTCAGTTAGAGTCAAATAGAGTCAAATAAAGTCAAAAAGAGTCAAATAARGCCAAAAGATTCGAATAAAGACAAATGGATTTGAATATAGTCGGATAGAATCAAATAGAGTCAAACAAAGTCGAAGCCAGTCAAATCAAATTGAATGTCAAGMACATTRGAATAGAGTGGAATAATGTCGAACAAAGTCAAATAGAGTCGAACCAAATTGATTGTCAAATAGAGTGAAATGAAGTCAAATAGATTCGAATAGAGTGAAATAGAGTTGAAACCAAATTGATTGTGAAATAGAGTCAAACTTGAGTGAAATAGAGACGAATAAAGTGAATAGAGTGGAACCGATTTGATTGTCAAATAGCGTCAAACATAGTTGAATAAAGACTTATAGAGTTGAACCAAATTGTTTGTCAAATAAAGTCAAATGACGTCAAATAGAGTCAAATAGAAACAAATAAAGTCTAATAGAGTCAAATACATTCGAATAGAGTGGAATAATGTCGAATAGAGACGAACAGAGTCGAACCAAATTGATTGTCAAATGGAAACAAATGAAGTGTAATAAAGTTCAATACAATTAGGGGTGAAAGTTCGATTTTCGGTTTGGATTATYACCAACTCCAAATCTGAACAATTTTATTTCGGTTTTTAAAATTTCACTCCAAATTTAAACCAAATTATATTCCACTCCAAACCAAAGCAAACCAAAAAAATCGGTTTTTAGTCCGTCGATCCAAACCAAACTGAATTTTTAATACGGACTGGTTTGGTTTGGAGTGTTTTAATTCGATTTAGCTACAATAACAAATTACGTTTAAGTAATGCCTAAAATTCCTAATAAATTAACAAATAAAAATTTCAAAATAAGTTCAAACAAAGTTTCAAGTAGAATAACAACTTAACAACCAACGCCTATATTGTACAACCCTCCCCGTTTTYCTACATACAACCCTCCCTCACGTGATAATGTAGTAGGRAGCAAAAACCAAAACATAAATATTGCGTGAAAGATTAGTGGGGTTGTATATTATTAGGTGGGGTGGGATTGTATATAATAATTTGCCCTTAACAGCAAAGTTAAGCTTCAGTGAGTTTATTATGGGTCATTGGGCCGAAATTAAAACATGCCATTTTAATAATTCGGTGTGCGGTRTGGAGTACGGTTTTCCCCTCTCACACCGATTCCAAACAGAGAACCAAATTTTCAGAGAATTTGACTCCAAACCGCACCAAATTAAAAAAATACCGAACCATATTTTTAATACGGTTCAGTTCGATTTGGTATTCGGTTTTAAACCGATTTAATTTTACCCCTAAATACAATCGAATAGAGTCAAATAGAGTCGAATAGAGTCAAACCAAATTAATGGAAAAATGTACTTATTAGGAAACATAAACTGATAAACATAAATATACAGTACATATTAGGTATTGAATACATAAACATAAACGTATTAGGAATTAGGAAGACTAATACTACAACAAATTCAGCTGGACCATCCGATAAAGGTATTGAATACATYAAAACACTCTTAATCACCGTTAGATTTACATTAACACATTGAAAATCCGTGTGRCTGGAAGAAAGGAAGTTCATTGGCGGAATGAAATTGTGCAGTAACATTAAATATTAAATAATGACTAGGGGAGCCCGTGGACTAAGGTAGTTTCACAACAATAAGGTTATGTATAATTKATAATCTTTGCAAGGCTACGTGTCATTGATTGTGTAATGATTAATTGTAATTGAATTTATATGTATCAYCATAATTTCAATTAGAAAAGTATTAATTAAATTATTAGATGTTGTGGAGTGTGGACCACAACTAAGAACATAAACCCAAAAAGTTGATAAAAAGGTGGACCACACCTAAGAAGATAGTAAACCATACTGGCTGAAGAATCCAAAAATATTTGACCAAAGTTTAAAAAGGTAACTAGAGGGAATCTAAATTTTAACAAAACGGGGTTTAAAGCTTTCAAACAAGTGAAACTGAGGATTCATACAACGTTACCGCGAAATGACAATTCAAACCCCAACTAACAAAACAAAAGGCCAAAACTGACCCTGGATTGATTACATAAAACAATCCTGGAGATTGTTCAGATATTCTCCAATTTAAACCTCCCCTTTGACCTCAAAAAAGAAAAAAGAACCATCGAAGCGGATAAATATAGCAATTTCTGTATGATGGAATATCATAGAAAACTTGATTTTTCATTTAAATATTTAATCGTTCTGTTATTATTTTTTTTTACGAGATCGTTTTGTTATTGTTTTTACAATTATTTTTATGACTATATATCTATTATTATTTRTAACGATTATAAAATCAAAATCAATTACAAATTGAAAATACTAATTGCTGTTAAAACGTTACCGAGGAGGATGAAGTATATTTATTGGTGATTGGTCCCCAAGATAACACCGAGCATCGCTTGCGCCAAAACACTACTATTTATTCGCTAAAAGGATAACTAAACCACAGAAAAACCCAGTGCCACGATAATCGCCATTCACCAATACTCAATAGTTAACCAAGGTTTGTAGTTTTGTACCCATTGTTGCTGAAATTATTCTATTCGAATTCTATGTTAATAATTTATGTGTTTGATTTAATTATTTAACTTGTTGCAATTGTTAATTTGTGGAAATTATTGAATTAGGGTTGAAGTTAGTGTCGAATTTGTTAATATTGTTGAAATGTCGAGTATTTTTTGACATCATTTTTATTTTGTTTTGTTGGATTTAAGGTTTTCCCATTATAGTGTCTCACTCCTATATCATACAAATCATATAATTATAGTATTTGTAATATGGCAAGTGATTTTTATGCCACTTGTGTAGATTCTAATACTGGTGTTATCTGAATGTTCTGAATTTATTTGTTTTAGCATAGATGTTCTATATCACCTTTGTATCTCTATGTTATACCATTCTGCTTTTATGACTTAGGTGATTGGCTATCTTTTGCTGATAAATTGAACAATAGCCTTTGTTGTTGTTCTTTTTAGATGACAAGGGGAATATATACATACATGACTTAAACTTGCTCGTAATCACTGATTATCTTGCTGTTTGGTGATATTGTCTTGAATGTATTCATTGAATGTATTCATTGAATGTATTTTTGTTTTGGTGTACCACCCGGATCACCCATTTGGGTTAATCCGGATTCGAGGATCACTTCTGGATGGTTAGGTTCCAGTCCCCTCCCAATTGTGTACCATCCGATTCACCCATTTGAATGTAATCATTGAATGTAGTTACTAGGAAGCGTACACGCTGAATCTATACTTATTAATTATAGGCTAATAATCTAAAAAWTTGTTTTACGGAAATGTATCAATTTCGAGAAGCTAACCAATTCAAGCTTTTCTCTTAGCTTGTAATTATAATTAGTACAACCAACTATTGAAATTTGAAATTAGCGTGGATGGTTTCATATGTCTGTAGATGCTCAGACTACCCTTTATGCCATCTTGATTACCTTTACAGTTTGATGTTATATACGAATCGAGCTTATGAATTTTTTACTCATTGAGACAGTTTGTTTTCTTGATTCATCAGTTTAAACTTTTGCCTATAAACTTTCCATCCTTTTGTTAACAGTTCTGTGCCTGGCTTAAAAGAGTCAACTTATTCTTGTACTGTATCATAAGGAAGATTATGTGTGCGTAAGCTGGACTGAAGATACTGCTATGGATGCTGCGGTCAGCTGCATGCCTCTAAGGTCCTCCTTCGGCTATTCTGCATCAGCCTCACTCTTCCCAAATTCTGTTATTCACAAGACAACAAAACGCTTGCCTTATGTGTCTCTTGTTCGTGACAATGCTGAAGGCTCTACATTGGAGAAGACTCCCTCCGGTTCTGTTACTCGTCGTTTGATTCTAATTCGTCACGCGGAGAGCACATGGAATAATTTTTCTTCYCGAGGTAAATGCATAACTTGCTGCTTAAAATCTTCCTCTTGACGTTTATCAAGCTCTCTTCACTTAAATTTAGGAAATTGTATGTTATTCTGGAAGCTCTTTCCTCATATCTTACTGCTTTGACAAGAATTATTTATGAYATATGCAATTTTATGCCAAAACTGTTGCATTTTATAAGTGTGTTAAATAATAATCTGTAAATTTACAATGCTGAATTAAGACATGCTATCAGTGTTAACTGTGATGCGACAAAGAACCAAAGCACTATTCATTTCCATGTTAATTATATTTTATATCACCTTAAATTTCCATTCTTTATTGTTCTTATTATGGGTCAGTGAATTTACTGTGGGTTAGGTTGTTTATTGCTTCATTCTGAAAAGTCGAGTCACTTATTGTGTCCCTAGCACTTTGGTCGCTATGATAAATATAGGAATGTGGGGTTATAGCATATGTTAGGGCAATGTTAGACTACCCCCTTGATATGGATGTGGTGTGTTTTGACAATTTAACGGTAATTGAGTTTTGAGTAGATTTGATAACAATAAAGAGGGATATGTAAACATACCACCTTGAAATCTATCTTGAACAAAGCTAATGTTTTTTTATCACTAAAAACCTTTKAGCAATCGCAAGCTCAAAATAATTGAATACACTTTATTACTACTTATATAGGCTTAACCGAACTCTAAATAATCTCAAAGGATAAACCAATAAGATTGTTGCAAATAGTCCAAATACTCATAGTCCAGATTATGCCCGAATTGGTCCAAATTCTGTCCTAGTCCGAATTGGTCCAAATAAGTGCTCGATAGTCCGAATGGTTCATTTGGTCTTGCAAGAGGATTTGGACCAACCTGAGTTACTTAAGAGTTTGTTCCATTTCATTTCCTTTTAATTCTACTTTACTTACATTTATATTTCAGTATTTAAATTAAATAAAGAGGGTGTAAAGGGGAAACGAATCTGTCCAGATTCGTTGGGTTTATTTCAGTCCAGATTATTAAGTACTTAAGTTAGTAGCATAATTAAGGAAGCAATCATGAGGTTTATTGCATGCACCAATCAGCCAAGAAGTCCGAATTCATTGAAGGAAGATTCCAGCCAAGAATCACAATTTATTTGTGATCATTTAATGCAGCGGTTACAAGATTAATTAGGGGGTTACGGTTTAGTCCTAAAACCAACAATTATTTTGTAACTCTTTGTATTTCTTTTCGGTTTTCCTAGAAACCCTAAGGGCTGGCTTGTAATATAAATATGCATGCTATGAATTAATAAAATCAGTTTTTGGTGATAAACATTGTGCTTGAGTGGATAACTCCAGTGGAACGTGTCTTTCTCCCTTGCTTAATACATTAGGGCAAGCTAGCTAGTGTATTTGTGTTCTTGGGAGTCCAACGAATGTTTGTGCGTCGAGCATTCTTGGCCCTAGCTTGTTAAACTATCACTTTTACTTTTCAGTCCAAATTACCAAAATTCCAAAATTTCAGATTGCAATTCCCTAGTGCTACTAAGAAATTGCAACAAAGATAACCTAGTAAACTAGGAATGCCAAAAAGGAAAGATTTGTATTCCTAATTCCAATCGAACAATACCTTAAACCCCTTAAAATTCGGAGTTTGAATTGAGCACAAGTTAAAAAAATGTGAACTTAGAAGTAGTTACTAACAATTCAGTTTTGCCAACTAAATTACCTCTCAGAATCACCCCTCCCCTTCCACCTGAAGAAATGCAAATGTGGATTTATATTTTAAAAAKATGAAGATGAAGAAAGAAAGAATGAAGAGAGAGAGAGAATAGGGACAAATCAATTTGTTTGTTTTATTWTTATTAATTGTATTGTATGGATTTGGATTTAGTGGAYTTTTGCAAATATTCTACTAAGTAGTGTTTAATRCCAACCATATATTTCAAAATCAAGGCTCAAGATTTGTTGGAAAGAGATAAAATAAAGAGAGGATTTTGGGGGAAAAAAAGAAGGAATTTTTGAGAAAGAATATATAAGCCATTGATTTCTCAATCAATGAGTAAGATTGATTGAACTCTACTTGGTAGAGTTGTTATATTATATCCAAATCCATATTTTATAGAAGGGTAGTCCATGTGCAGAAGATTTTCTTAATTAATCTTATCGTTAATTTGCTGCTGCGTACCTATTCTACTTTATGGTTTCATCCTTTTGAATTGAAATGCCCTACTTGTCTTTCACTTTTTCTCATTCCATTTCAAGTACTGGCCGTTTTTAAAAAAATAATAATACTTCGTAATATTTTTATACAGTAAATATTGGCTATTTTTACTTTGGTCTAACTAAATATTGCTTGACGATTAACTCGGGTGTATGTTAGAAATGAAGCCCTTTTGGTAGTATTATTAATTATAATYCCTACGGAGCTTCATGATTGGATTATTTGATATTTTTATCCCATGGAATCCAGAAGGCCTTCCTCCCGTGGCTAACTCCAATGAAGGATTTTTTTTTTTTTWWAAAAAAAACTTTTTACACAATAGTGAATTGTGACAGGCCTATGAACTACTACTGTGCAAATATATATGCTAATATATACTATTGTAACGAGTTTGTTCATTTCTTGGTAAGAGCATATGATACATGCACATCTTATTTTTATTTTTTTTTTCCTTCTTTTTTCCCTTAGTAGTGTGCTTAGGTTTGATGTTTGATAGTTTGAACTTAAAATGCTACATATCTTTTTCCCTCCTCTAGGCCCCTCTGATTTCAAGGAACTTTCTAAATAGAATATTTGGCTCCCTCCCCTTCCACTACACCACCAACAGAGCCCACAAAACGCACACACACACACACACACACCGTGTCTAACTGGCCTTTCCTACACGTCTAACTTGCAACATGCAATCAACCGATGTTAAGGGTATAAGTCATTTAGTTGAAGCTGTTGTCATAAACTATAGATACCTGAACAACCTATACCGACCACTAGTATGTTAACTGTTTGCTTTTCTGCCTGTTGTTTTGTAAGATCATGATCGTCCGCTGAATAAGGCGGGTCGTGCGATGCTGCTGACTGTTTCATCTCAGCTCCAACTTTTAGGTTGGGTTCAAGCTAATCCTATCGGCAGGTTTGTTACTCCAGTTCTTGAATGTCAAGTTAATGTTGGCATGTATCAATTATTATGAGTTTACTTAGGTGGTTGAACTGATAACACTATAAATGTATCTCACGATGGATGCACGAGGACAAGGGAGACCTTCTCGTTATGCAAAGCGAGTCAAGGGCGTTTTTATACAGGCCGCAGTTCATTTCATCCCAAGTTTTTACTCAGTTGCTGCGATGGATGGAGACTTCTGAACATTCCAGCATTGATGATCCATAATCTCCTCTGATGACATTCTTACGTTATGTGAGTTTACGTACTGCATAATTTTCCTCATTTTCTTGAAAAGTTCAGGTGTCAATAATTCTGCAAGGTTGCATATATAAAAGTGTTGGTTTACAAGCATCTGACAGGTACAACTTGTTGTTGCCATAAGTTTTGAATATTACCGTCCGTAGAATTTTGGGGAAATATGGACAATTGATTGTTCCTTCTTTGTGTTAGTGTTTGGTAAACTTTTTTTTATTATGTGTTGTAAATAAAAAAAAACAAATGAGAACATCTGGATCATAGTGAAAACAATCATGCATTGCAAATACTCAATCTTAACTCCAACTTAGTTAAACTGCCGGATTCCAACTTTGTCTCATTCGCTCCCAACTTTCAGTTATCCTAGTTTTACGTTTCTACAACATATCATATCATGTGCAATAGCACATATTCCACAAGACTATAAATGGATATAAATGTGTATTATAGTAAAATTTAGAGACTAATATCATAAAAGTATATTTTTGATGCATCTGCAACATATCTCTCAAAAATTTGATATTTAGATTAATTTGTAAAATTATATGGTCTGACCTAGTGTAGATATGCAATTTTCAAAAGTGATGCACCAAAATGAGGCACAGGGAGTGTATGCTTTGCTTTGGTAAAGACTAGTAGTATAATTTAACTGGGGATTATGTGACGTGACTGGACGTCAAATCTCTTGACCAATGTCAATTTTAAAGTCAGTAATTTTGTTGTCTCTGTACTCATGCAATCTTCTTTGGTGCTTAAAATCTATTTGTTTATTGTGCAAACATTTTTTTTAGATTGTGTGTTCCTTGTTGGAAACATTGCACTTCTTATGTAATGTGCTCTGTACCCTTGATTTGGTGCTTGGAGGAACAACAACTGTATATTTAAGTGCATTACGCAATACAGATACTGGTCCCTTGAAATATAGTTATTGTGGAAAACATGAATACTTCTGTAAGATGATAGCTTATGTTGAAACTTCCGATGTGTTTTTTTTTTTTTTTCTTTTTTTTTTTTTTTTTTTTTCTGTTTTTTGTTTTTTTTTTTTTTTTTTTTTTTTTATTTTTTTTTTTTTTTTTTTTTTTTTTTTTTTTTTATTTTTTTTTTTTTTTTTTTTTTTTTTTTTTATTTTTTTTTTTTTTTTTTTTTTTTTTTTTTTTTTTTTTTTTTTTTTTTTTTTTTTTTTTTTTTTTTTTTTTTTTTTTTTTTTTTTTTTTAAAAAAAAAATGTCTAGCAGACTGGGATTGGAAAGCTCGTTTTTTTATTCTCCTCCTATGTTTAAATTATTTTGATTTTTTTTTTTTTTTCTTTTTTTTTGAAAGCAAGATTTCCAAAGTAGTTCCAAAGGATCGGAAAGATGAAAAATTTAAAGCGTCCTATTAAGGGAAATGGATAGTCCAAACATTAGCTCAATGGAAAAAAACTCATTAAGTTGTTCTCGTTTTGATGGGCAAAAGCTAAATATAAAAACACCATATAAGCGTAGCAATTTTCGTTAACTAGAGAA
>SNQN01002022.1:40969-52255 GCA_008642245.1 Bassia scoparia | reverse complement strand
CGAAGAGAGATAACATTTGATTATTTAGTTAGTAAAATTAATATGGTCTGACCTAGTGAGAATACTGCAATTATCAAAAAGTGAGCACCAAAATAGGCACGGGAGGTATGCTTTGGCTTTGGTAAAGACTAGTAGTATAAATTTAACTGCTGGGATATGTGACGTGACTCGACGCACAATCATCTTGACCAATGTCAATTTTTAAGTAGTAATTTTGTTGTCTCTGTACTCATGCAATCTTCTTTGGTGCTCTAGAATCTTATTTGTTTATTGTGCAAACGTATTTTTTAGATTCTGTGTGTTCCTTTTGGAAAATTGCACTTATTGATGTGCTCTGTACCCTTGATCAGGTGCTGGAGGAACACAACATGTATATTTAGATGCATTTACGCAATGACAGATACCTGGCCCTGAAATATAGTTGATTGTGGAACATAATATTCGTGTAAGATGATAGCTTATGTTGAAACTGTCCGATGTGTTTTTTTTTTTTTTTTTTTTTTTTAAAAAAATGTCATCAGAAGACTGGGATTGAAAGCTAGTTTTCCTGTTTAAATTATTTTTGAAAGAAGCATTTACCAAAAGTAAGTCCAAAAGGATGGATGAAAAATTTTAGTTCTTATTTAGGAAAATGACTCACATTCTCAATGAACAACTCATAAGTTGGTTCTCTTTTGATGGCCAAAAGCTAAATAAAAACCCAATTAAGCTGGATAGCATTTCGTACTTTAAAAGTGCTTAACCTGGTAGCTCAAAAACACTGTGCTTTTAAAAGATATTGGAAGGGAAAAAATCCATTCAGAACTATCAAAGCAATTACTTTAGTGGAATCTACAGCAAGCAGTACTGCCCACGTAAATCCAAAGACAAGACTATCCTTACTTGGAACATTTTCTCCAAAAGATTACATGGTAGCCAGTCTTTATTCCTGCCCAAGATGAACATGTCCCTCTTTTTTTCCCGGATTTGTTTGTGTGTGTGTAATAGTGTTTTTTTCTCGCTCTCACAATTTGTTTCATAGATGTCAATGGGTTAAAGGCAACATGGTGGTATCACTGGGTCACCGCTAGTTGTGTTGCCCTTGTTAAAAAAAGAAATAGATTGTGGTGTTGATCAGCTCATCTAGAGCTATTATGTAGAAGGAAGCTTTTGCTGCCTGTCATTTTCAATTGAAATCCCAATATTCAGGACTAACCAGTAACTTTAACAGGTGCAATGGGAAGTAACAAGAGGTGGGAGGAAGCAGCCTCCATGTTCACTGGCTTATCGGTAATATGAATTGCAGACTTGCAATGCTGCTTTGCTTGAAGCCACTGGAAAAAATCCTGGGAGGAGGTAGGATCACTTCTCTAGATGATGCGTATCAACTTTTTTATTTTGTAGATAAGAATTCTAGAATTCCCAGCTTCAGATTCCTTGTTGCTGATGCTGTAATTTGCCTTGTTCATTTCCTGATGTATAATTTGTAGGTTTCGAGTTTAAAAAAGCAACGATTACTTGCAGTGCTTTTGAGTCAGACTGGAAACTGGAGGATGGAAAGCTGCACATGGTGTTGTTAAGCAATACGCAGCCTTGAGAAATTAATGTTCCTACTTATTCTTAATACCAACATAACAAAAAAGAGGCAAGCGAAGGCCGTTAGGGTCAACCTTGTCAAACCCCGTACAGGAGACATACCTTTCAAAAGTCATATCCAACTGAGTATTCCAACTCCATTCCCATAAAAATTAATTAGCTGTTTGAGTTCCATTTTTATGATTTTAATAGTTTATTATCATTTGTTAACATACAATATCTTTGACAATAATATGCTTGAGCTATGTCCTTTTTATTGTGAGATTAGATACATTGAGATCTTTTTGTCAACATTACTCTCCATTCTTTTTTTTAACTGCACCATTTTCCACATTTTCGCATAGTTTCAAAGAACACAACTTTGATCTACAAGATTTAATTGTATTGTTAAGAAAATTATAAATAATTTGATTTAATAAACTAAACATTTTAGACGAATCTAACATCACTCACTTGATTATAATTTATATATTATAGAATTTGCTAAAAAATTGGTCAAAACTTACTAAAATAACTTGACTCCCAAAAAGAAATGGATGCAAGTAAAAAAGAAACGGAAGGATTAGGTATTAAGGACATACAAGTCCATATTAACTCCGTAATTTAAATTAAGGGAAACTAATGCTAGTCGACCAGTCTTGAAGGTTTAATTCCATCTAACTTAGTTTTAGATGAATTAACAATCTTATTTGAAATCCAAATTACATGAATCCAATAATAAAGCAATGAGTTTAGTGTGCATACAACACACAATTTGCCTGTTATAATATTACTAGTATTAGATTCAAGCTGCCTTTTAAAATGTAAATCCTAAGGTGTAGACGTCTTGCTTAGAAGTGCTTCTTGCGTGTCGCCCCATAAGCACTTAGAATAGAGTTTTTTAAAATTGATGGTCAATCTTAGTTTGGAATGTCTCCTATAGGAAGGAAATGCATTTAATTTAACTGGTTTACACTTTCTTTAGGGAGAGTGATATATTAAAGAAGAGTATATTTCAAAGTTCTTACTAACCCATGCTCATGTTATTGCTTTACAGACATTGTGCTTGCATTGTATTTTAGCAGTTCCATCCCAATTCTGCAACCCGCATTCAGAAAACTCTGGTTTAGGTCCCACTTGTGGCACGCTTAGATGTAGTCGGCGACCAAAGCACCAGAATGTTCGCTTTTAAGAAGGTATTCTTTACTTTGCACTGTTGTATGCTTGTAAGGCCCCTTTTTCGTAAAAAGGCTTGTGCTCTCACCTCCAAAGGTTAGGGGCTTAGGGCGCGACGCACGTCCAGCTTCAAAACACTAGAACATGACAGTTYGTATCAGAGCCAAGTTCAAAATAYCACCTGGTATATCCCGAAACGGAGAAAATGAGTTGCGAAARACTAGAAGAAAGAGTGGCATGGTTGGAAGGAAAATCCGAACAATGGGCTTAGCTCGAACACATAGTTATCGAGTGATGAAACATATTTTTATAGACTATTCTCTTCTGAATTAGTATGGACTTCCTCATTACTTACTGACGGTGTTTCCTCCTCGTTAATAGTGTCGAACAAAGGATACGAAAACTGTTGCGAGGTTGAGGATTAAGAGAAATCTCGTCGCCTAACGAAGTTCTTTCGACGATGGTAAGTCCGCTCCACCTCGGGATCGTATGGYAATAAATCCCTAGACCGGGAGTTCCTGCGCATAAACTAAATAAAACTGCAACGATCGTAATTACTGTGTCAAAGAATAACGAATTGTTCTTCAAGACGAAAAAGAAAAGAAAACTTGTTCAAACTCAATCAATTAATAATAAAGCAATGCCGCTTCCCCGGCAACGACGCAAAAAATTGTCAGACTGGTCTCGCACCTATCAAAAATACCTAATAGTACTAACTAATGTATCTAGCAGTAAAAGGGTCGAATTCACAAGGAAGTAACAGTAAATTAATAATCYATTATAAACATCTAAACTAATGAAGGGCGATTGAGTGATTGAATTAAGCTATTACTAACAAAAACGATGAATTAAACATGAAATCTCTATTAAATAAGTGAAGGGGGGAGGAAGATGGTGTCCCCCCTTCAAAAAACCAAAACTACCCTTAATGAAATTTCAATATTTAGAAAAATCACAAAAAAAAAAAACATTTCCATTTTCGAATTTGTCATATTAAACAAGTTAAATATGGTATATGCATCAAATTATCATTAAGGGTAATTTAAGCTATATTGGAATCCACATAAAATGTCTATTTTACCCTTAAAAAGATGTTTGTACTTTNACACACACACACACACACACCGCGTGTCTACTGGCCTTTCCTACACAAGTCAAACTTCAACATCCAATCACCGATGTTAAGTACTAAGTCATTTATTGATAGCTGTTGTAATAACTATAAGATCACCTGAACAACCTATACCGACCACTAGTATGCTTAACTTTTGCTTTTCTSCCCTGTTTTTTGTAAGATCATGATCGTCCGCTGAGTAAGGCGGGTCGTGCCGATGCTGCTGACGTTTCATCTCAGCTCCAACTTTTAGGTTGGGTTCCAGAGCTAATCTTATGCAGGTTTGTTACTCCAGTTCTTGAATGTCAACGTTAATGTTGGCATGTATCAATGTATTTGAGTTTACTTAGGTGGTTGAACTGATAACACTATAATTATCTACACAGTGATGCTACGAGGACAAGGGAGACACTCTCGGTTATGCAAGAGCGAGTCAAGGGCTTTTTACAGGCCGCAGTTCATTTCATCCCAAGTTTTTACTCAGTTGCTGCGATGGATGGCCAGACTTCTGAACATCTCCAGCAGATGATCCTCAAATTCTCCTCTGATGACATTCTTACAGTTATGTGAGTTTACGTACTGCATATTTACCTCATTTTCTTGAAAGTTCAGGTGTCAATAATTCTGCAAGGTTGCATATATAAAAGTGTTGGTTTTACAAGCATCTGACCAGGTACAACTCTGTTGTTGCCATAAGTTTTGAATATTACCGTCCCGTAAAATTTTGGGGAAAATATGGACAAATTTGATSTCRTTCTTTGTGTTAGTGTTTGGTAACTTTTTTTTCTTATTATGTTGTTGCAAATGAGAACATCTGGATCATAGTTGAAAAACAATCATGCATTGCAAATACTCAATCTTACTCCAACTTAGCTTAAACCCTCCGGATTCCAACCTTTGTCTCCATTGCTCCAACTTRCAGTTATCCTAGTTTTAGTTTCATCAACCAATACATATCATGTGCAAGCAACATATTCCACAAGACCTCATACAAATTGATATAAATTGRGTATTAATATAAATTATAAAGACCTAATATCATAAAAGTATATTTTTAGATGCATCTGACAACATATTCCATAACAACATTTGAATTTATTTATTAGTAAAAATTATATGGTCTGACCTAGTGTAGAATACTGCAATTTTCAAAGTGATGCAACCAAAATGAGGCACAGGGAGTGTATGCTTTGCTTTGGTAAAGACTAGTAGTATTAAATTTAACTGTGGATTATGTGACGTGACTGACGTCACATCTCTTGACCAATGTCATATTTTTAAGTCAGTAATTTTGTTGTCTCTGTACCTCATGCAATCTTCTTTGGTGCTCTAAAATCTATTTGTTTATTGTGCAACCATTTTTTTTAGATTTGTGTGTTCCTTGTTGGAAAKATTGCATCTTATGTAATGTGCTCTGTACCCTTGATTTGGTGCTTGGAGGAACACAACATGTATATTTTAGAGTGCATTTACGCAATAGATACCTGGTCCCTGAAATATAGTTATTTGAACATAATATCTGTAAGATATAGCTTATGTTGAAACTCCCTATGTGTTTTTTTTTTTTTTTTTTTTTAAAAAAAATGTCATCAGAAGACTGGATTGAAAGCTAGTTTTTCCTTGTTTAAATTATTTTTGAAAGAAGATTTCCAAAAGTAAGTCCAAAGGATGGATGAAAAATTTAAAGGTTCTTATTTAGGAAAATGACTCACATTAGCTCAATGAAAAACTCATTAAGTTGTTCTCTTTTGATGGCCAAAAGCTAAATAAAAAACCCATTAAGCTGGTAGCATTTCGTTACTAGAAAGTGCTTAACCTGTGTAGCTCAAAAAAACCTGCCTTTTTAAAAGGTATCATTGGAAGGGAAAAAATCCATTCAGAACTATCAAGCAAATTATTTTAGTGGAATCTACAGCAAGCAGTATCTGCACGTAACTACACAAAGACAAGACTTCCTCTCTTGAACATTTTCTCCAAAGATTACATGGTTAGCCAGTCTTTTATATCCTTGCCCAAATGAACATGTCCTCTTTTTTTTTCCCGATTTGTTTGTGTGTGTGTGTATGTGTTTTTTTCTCGCTCTCACAATTTGTTTATAGATGTCAATGGGTTTTAAGGCAACATGTGTGTATCACTGGTCACCGCTAGTTGTGTGCCCTTGTTAAAAGAAAGAATCATAGATGTGTGTTGATCAGCTCATCTAGAGCTATTATGTAGAAAGGAAGCTTTTTGCTGCTGTCATTTTCAATTGAATCCCATATTAGGCTAACCAGTAACTTTACAGGTGCATGGGACATAACAGAGGTTGGGAGGAAGCAGCCTCCATGTTCACTGGTTCGGTAATTGAATTGAAGACTTGCAATGCTGCTTTGCTTGAAGCCACTGGAAAATCCTGGGAGGAGGTAGGATCACTTCTCTAGTTGCTTATCAATTTTATTTGTAGATAAGATTGCTAGAATTCCCCTTCAATTCTTGTTGCTGAATGCTGTTGTGAATTTGCCTTGTTCATTTCCTGATGTATAATTTGTATTTCGAGTTTAAAAAAGCACGTTACTTGCAGGCTTTTGAGTCAGCTGGACTTGGAGGATGGAAGCTGCAAGGTGTTGTTAAGCCAAATAGCAGCCTTGAGAATTATGTTCCTACTTAATTCTTATACTCAAACATAACATAAAAGAGTGCAGCGAAGGCCGTTAGGGTCAACCTTGTCAAACCCCTGTACAGAGACAACCCCTTAAAAGTCATTCCAACTGAGTAATTCCAACTCCATTCCATAAAAATAAATACTGTTAGTTCCATTTTTATTTTTATATTTATTATCATTATTGTTATACAATACAATAATCTTACAATAATATACCTTTGAGTCTATGTCTTTTTATGTGAATAATACATTGAGTCTTTRGTCAACATTTACTCCCTCCATTTTTTTTTTACTTGCACCATTCCATTTTGCATAGTRTTCAAGACACAACTTTGACTACTAATAATTTAAATTGTATTGTTTAGAAAATTATAAAAATTTGATATTAATAAACTATACATTTAGACGAATCTAACATCTCACTTGATTATATTATATATTATAAATTTGCTAAAAAAAATTGGTCAAAACTTACTAATTAACTTTGACTCCCAAAAGAAAATGGTGCAAGTAAAAAGAAAACGGAAGGATTAGGTATTAAGGATACAAGTCATATTACTCCGTAATTAATTAGGGAAATAATTGCTAGTCGACCAGTCTTGAAGGTTTAATTCCATTCTAACTTAGTTTAAGATGATTAACAATCTTTGAAATCCATTACATGAATCCAAAATAAGAGCAATGTTTAGTGTGCACAACACACAATTGCGTTATAATATTACATAGTATTAGAATTCAAGCTCTTTTAATGTAAATCCTAAGGTGTAGAGTCTTGCTTAGTAAGTGCTTCTTGCGTGTCGCCCATAAGCACCTTAGAATAGAGTTTTTAAAAATTGTATGGTCAAATTTTAGTTTGAATGTCTCCTAGAGAAAATGCATTTAATTACTTTCTTTCTTTAGGGAATGATATTATAAAAAGAGTATATCATCAAAGTTTCTTCTTACCCATGCTCATGTTAATGCCTTTACAGACATTGTGCTTGCATTGTATTTTAGCATTCCAATCCCAAATCTCAACCGCCGCATTCAGAAACTCTGGTTTGGTCCCACTTGTGCACGCTTTAATGTAGTCGGTCGACCAAGCACCAGAATGTTCGCTTTAAAAGGTATTCCCTTTGCACTGTTGAATGCTTGTAAGGCCCCTTTCGTAAAAAGGCTTGTGCTCTCACCTCCAAGGTTAGGGGCTTAGGGCGCGACGCACGTCCAGCTTCAAAACCTAAGAACATGACAGTTAGTATCAGAGCCAAGTTCAAAATAGCACCTGGTATATCCGAACGGAGAAATGAGTTGCGAAACACTAGAAGAAAGAGTGGCATGGTTGGAAGGAAAATCGAACAATGGCTTAGCTCGAACACATAGTTATCGAGTGATGAACATATTTTTATAGACTATTCTCTTTCTGAATTAGTATGGACTTCCTCATTACTTACTGACGGTGGTTTCCTCCTCGTTAATAGTGTCGAACAAAGGATACGAAAACTGTTGCGAGTTGAGGATTAAGAAATCTCGTCGCCTAACGAAGTTCTTTCGACGATGGTAAGTCCGCTCCACCTCGGGATCGTATGGTAAATCCCTAACCGGGAGTTTCCTGCGCATAAACTAAATAAAACTGCAACGATCGTAATTACTGTGTCAAAGAATAACGAATTGTTCTTCAAGACGAAAAAGAAGAAAACTTGTTCAAACTCAATCAATTAATAATAAAGCAATGCCGCTTCCCGCAACGAACGCCAAAAATTGTCAGACTGGTCTCGACCTATCAAAAATACCTAATAGTACTAACTAATGTATCTAGCAGTAAAAGGGGTCGAATTCACAAGGAATAACAGTAAATTAATAATCGATTATAAACATCTAAACTAATGAAGGGCGATTGAGTGATTGAATTACTTTACTAACAAAAACGATGAATTAAACATGAAATCTCTATTAAATAAGTGAAGGGGGAGGAAGATGGTGTCCCCCTTCAAAAAACAAAACTACCCTAATGAAATTTCAATATTTAGAAAATCACAAAAAAAAAAAACATTTCCATTTCGAATTTGTCATATTAACAAGTTAAATATGGTATATGCATCAAATTATCATTAAGGGTAATTTAAGCTATATGGATCCACAAAATGTCTATTTTACCCTTAAAAAGATGTTTGTACTTTATAAGTTGTTTTGTTTTTGTGACCAATTAAAAAAGACTGCTTTGACTATGTAATTTTATTAATGACATTTTAAATAAATACAATTAACATCACTTAAAAATCATTAAATGATTTTTCAAATTCTTATATTGATAATGGAAAATTAGGGAAATTTTAATCAAACCTGTAGATTGATTTAATAAATAAAATCCAGTGGCATATTTGTATAGGGTTCTATGATATGTGCAACTTTGGGTTAATTAGGTAGGAATATTTTGACCCAAAATTTGCACATAATTACGAAGCCCTATACAAATATGTCACTAGATTGTTTTATTAATCATCTCTACGATTTATTAGAAACTCCCCATAAAATTAGTGGTCAAGTAAATACTTAATCATAACTTTATATCACAACATTATTTTTAATTTGTAATAAATAGCATATAAATAGGAAAATTTGTCCACAAGTGCCATATAATGGACACTTTGCGAGAAACTCCCACTAAAAAAAAAAATTGTCCAGAACTGCCACTAACTACTTCCTTTTATTGACAGTGCCAGATGTTGTTTCGGCGTTGACCACCACCCCCCCCCCCCCTTCATTAAATATCACGTGCAACACACGTGAGCCTTTATTTTCTATTTGCTACTTTTCATCTTATTTTCACTCCATCTAATCCTCATACAGAAGAAGATCTTCGATTCCTCAATCAATCGATCTTCTAATCTTCTTCAATCAACCAACAATGGCGACTCCACCCCTCTTCTCCTGCAATACTTCCGACTGCTTAACGGTAGTCGAATCTCATTCTGCACCGCAATCATCTGCGAAGCAATCTCATACCTCCTAATCTACCCGCACCAACTCCTACAAATCCCTGAAATCCGCCATTGAAAATCCTCCAAAAGCTCGAAACCCTCAAAGCGGACCCCACCACTGCACCTCTCATCAAAGAAACAAATCCAAGAAGAAGGACCGCGTCGAGACCTCCCTCAAGGACCCAGCCGCGACTCTTCTATGTTCAAGTTCAAGTCAGCGCAGTCGTCGCGCTCGTTCTCTTCGTCGTTTTCGGGGTCTTGAACTCGCTTTTCGATGACGTTTTTGTACCTGCTTTGTTCGTGAGTATTCAGACTAATTGCAAGTTTTCTAGGGTTTGCTCCTCCTCGTGGGTCCCCAATTGGTCTCTTCCCATGCCTGATCAGAAGACTAGTTAGGAGTTTTGATCTTGTTGCCACTGCTGATTATTGGAACTGGGTTCCCTCATTTTAGTTGTTGGTTAGTTGTAGCATCAATGGATGTAACAGTAATGTTCAATTATTTTTTTCACAGTTTTATGGAAGATGATATTATTATGGTTAATGAGCCAATTGCTTTGAAGTTTTAGTGATTTTGATTAACAATTCTGGATTTTTATCAACTAGTGCTTTTGGTTATAATTGATCATGAGCAGTTTTGTTCAACAATTGTGAATTTGTTTGATCTAATTCTGGTTAATTGTAGTGAATCTAGTGATTTGTTTTAGTTTACACGTCGTATTTGTTTTGATGTTAGTTGACTAATAGGATCTCTGATAAATGGATATATTGTGCTGATATAATTTCCGGTTTCTGGAATTAAAGTACAGTTTCGAAAGAATGGATGAATGGAAGAACGAAATGTTATTTGAGAGTTTAAGAGAAAGAAGATTGGAAAAGATTTGAATGAAATAGAGAGTGGGAAAAAGGATTAGATGGATGCAAATAGGAGTAGAAGGTAGAAAATAAGGAAAATAGAGGGTTAGACCTGCTAAACGTGTCGTGTCGTGTGTTTTCGTGCCGGGTTGAAAAATAAACGGGTTGTATATGCATGACACGAACTGACCGTTAGTTATACGGGTTGGAAGCACAAACCTGAACCCGACCCGCCATAACCGAGTGACCCGCCAACCCGTTTATTGACCTGTTTAATTTCTGCCTAATTTTACTCTTTCCTGCCAACATTACAACTTAAATTTTCTGCCATTTTGGCAGTTACATATATCATATACTCATATATTGCAGAATGTTGCCATCTTGGGCTCTTGGCAATGAATAAACATCCACAATTAAAGTATTAAACATTAAAACTTGTCCAAAGCATAAACATTAAACATCCACAATTCATAGAATAAATAACAACTCCTTACACTAGTTCCAACTTCCAACAAACTCAAAGTCTAAAAGCTAAACCAACATCACATAATTAAAACACAAAGTTCCAAACCAATATCAAATTAATTCAATTAAAACTGAACATAGTTGAGTCTAAACAGCCTCAGAGTGATTCTTGAGCTCCCATAATCATCATCTTCATCGCTTAAATCAACGCTCAAGCCCGCCACTTGATTACAACAAATTCATTTCATCTTCATTTGATTCTAGGCAAGTAAACAAGCATAAATAATAATTAATAATAATATTGGAAGCTAATTAATAATATCGACTAAAAAATACTCAAAGCTTTTTATACTTTTTGAAATACCCATCCCTCACACAAATCAAAGCTTCAGCCGTGTTTGGATTCAAGAACTCCTATAAACATCTAGCACTCTCCCTCCAATGCTAAACGCCGATTCCGAACGCGTAGAGATGGAATAGCTAGAAGATATCTCTTGCCATTCGAGAACAATAGGATATCGGCCTTG
>SNQN01002022.1:12042-40944 GCA_008642245.1 Bassia scoparia | reverse complement strand
AGGCTATAACCCTTCTTTGCAATAAAAACAGACCAATCTTATCAATTAATGTTGCAGTCAAAGAGATGCTAGGTAGTAATAGAAGTCCAACAATCAAGAGTGATAGCTATTCTACCAGGTGACGTTTTAATGACTCATTCAGTTTTGCTTTCTCTTTAGCATATATCTTCATCACCTCATTCTTATGGTGTGTCTACTAACATGCTTAACCTCAGGACACAAGTAAGAAAAGATAGCCCTAATACTTCATACTCAACAAATTGTAGGGGCAAATTATGTCTAGCAATAGCAAGGGCAAGCAATTCACGAAACTCATCAACTTTGAAAGCACAGGTCCTATTTTCAACACTACCAGAAGACATAGATTGTAAAATCATTGACCAACATCTCTATAAACCTTCCCTTGCAACCCTTAATATGTCTATGCATATTTCCAGTTCCATGACTACTTTCAGCTATGTATTCCTACCACATTTAATGCACTTACATTGTATATTTCCATGCACATCCCTTCTATCAATCAATTCAAATGAGCCCAAACATCAGAAGTCAATTTTCTTAAGCGTTTACGGGGTGAAGGGGATTACCACTTAAATCTGGTTTGCTGGTTGGAGGTACATGTGCAGCAGGGTCAGCTTCAGGCTCATTATCATTCACCTCTTCATCAGAGTCCAATGCGATCGTCGGACTCTCCAACGGACTCTCAAACGGACTCTCCCTTTGATTATCCATCTGATTCACAAATTATTCAATCAAAGATTCAGAAATTATTTCTGAATTACTCAACCAAAAAACAGAAATAATTCAAACAAAAAATAAAGGCAGTAAGCAGTAAGTAATTTCAATAATTCAACAATAAGAAACATATTTGCAGCAATAATCATCTATAATTCGAACAATAATTCATCTATAATTCGAACAATAATGCATAATTCGAACAATAATCTGCATAATTCGAACAATAATTCATCTATAATTCGAACAATAATAAGGAAATAATAGGCAGTAAGGCAGTAAGTAATTTCAACAGTAATTTATCAATAATTCAACAATAAGAAACAATATTTCGAACAATAATAAGGCAGTAAGAAACAAAAAAAATTCGAACAACATACAACATACAACTATACAACTATAATTCGAACAATAATAAGGCAGTAAGAACAAAAAATTCGAACAACATACAACATACAACTATACAACTGATTCACAAACATACAACAAAAAAAATTAATCGAACCGTCTGGAAAATAAAAAAAGAATACAATAATCGAAAAATAAATACAATAATCGAAAAATAAAATACCTTGAAGATGAATGAAGACTGCTCGAACAAGGGGATGAAGAATTGAAGATTGCTCGACCGTCTGGAAGTCAGGAGTCGGGAGAGAGGAGAGTAAGAGAGATTGAGAGAATGAGGTGAGAGAATGTAAAAAGGTAAAATGAAGAAAACGCAAAACGGCTAGGTTTTAGGAGCTTTAGGACAAGTGGGCTGTTATTAAATGGGCTATTTTCAATTGGCTGTTTTTCAAGTGGCCTGTTTCTCATCAAAATGATGTTTATAAGTTAACGGGTATACGGTTGAAGAGTCCAAACCCGAACCTGACCCGTTTAATTTGCGGTCGTGTCGTGTCGTGTCATTAAATTAAACGGGTCGGAAGCTGACCCATACCCGTAATAACGGGTCGGGTTCGTGTCGTGTTGGCGTGTCGTGTCAAGTTTTAACAGCTCTATAGAGGTCACGTGCGTTGCACGTGATATTAATGAAGTTGGTGGAGGTCAACGCCGAAACAACCATCTGGCACTGGTTAACAAAAGGAAGGATAGTTAGTGGCAGTTCTGGACAATTTTTTTGGTGGGAGTTTCTCGCAAAGTGTCCATTATAGTGGTACTTGTGGACAAATTTTCCTATAAATTATTACCTTAGAACCATTTTAAAAATTGTAATTTTGTACATCAGTGCACGCATTCGCTGTTTATTAAAAAAACTAGTAACTATATAAACTAAGACTAGGGCTATGGTTCACTATAGTAGCAAATTAACAATAATTGGGCTTCAACAAATCAAAATAAAGCAGAATCGAATAGGGTCAATTTAGTTCTCTCGAATCAAATGAATCATAGAACTACTCCTAATCGTATCTCTCAACCTAGGATAGTCTCGTTTTACCTATTGACATAGATCTTGTATTAAGTCTCAATCGCTTGATCTTGAGACTTGTGACTAATCTAATTAACAAATTAGTTCGGGTCCTACGAAATTGATTAACATGAAGAACAATCAAATAGGAATTCGATTAATTTTTCAATCAAGAATTGCATCAAACCCAAAACATGCTAATTAAATTGTCATAGATTCCCAATTTCCCTAGAAATTAAACTACTCACCCATGATCAAATTAATAAGATCAATAAAAATAATAAACCTAAGATTCATCATTGAAAACTAAAGAAAATAGTAATAACATTCAACAATAATCTATAGCAAAACAATAATGAATAATAAAGCAATGAATAATACCTTGATAGCGCTTGAATTAATGGAGAAAATAAAACAAGGGTTTCAATGTGAAAGAAGAGAGATAGAAAGTGTAATTCTATTCTAAACTAAAATAAGACCTAGGAAAAAAATACATAAGAGAAAATAAGATAATTCCTTGAGTATTTATATTTTCCTTCTATCATAATTAATGAAAAATCAGAAAATAAAATAAAGATAACACAATTAATTATTATGGACGAATTAAATCTCGGACCTGCAGCTTCTAGTCGCGGTCAGCTTTACAAGGTCAACTTTGTAGGCCCGTATCTTGAATTCTAGACATCGTATAAAGGCGRGTGACCTATCGTTTCGAATCTCTTTAAGTCTAGTGTATAAACCAACTGAAATACCAGCAATCCAATCTATAGAACTTGACTTACAATCAAAAGAGTTAACACATGTCAAATTTGTTCTTCTTCAACTCATATATTTCATTATCTTCATCTCAAATTCAACTTGCTATCCATTTTTCGACCCTTGAGGAAACCAATTCGTCAAATTCCTTTGCAATAATTATCCAATCCATTTAGATTGCTTCGTAAGKATTCAAGTAGCTATGAAACTTCCTAAAAGATTAGGAAAACAACAAACAAAGCATAATAGAGCACAAAATCGATAATCAWTACAAATGATACCTAAAATGCAACTATATGAACTAATATGCTCTATTAATGCAGCGTYAAATTCCTAAATACTCTATATAAATGTGTTTCATCATCGAGCAAACTAAAATGATGGATAGCCTGGAAGCTGATATCCATGTTATGAAATCTGAAAGAGATGGGTTAACTGAACTTCGTTAGCGTTCGGGATGAAGAAACACTAGAGAAATGTGAGATCGTGAAGCGCGATGTAGGGAAAGTATCCCAAGGCGTTAGTGAGGCGATAGTCAAACCGCCCAACCTAGTAACTACAGTGGCGTTCGAGATGCCAAACAAGTGAAAAACTTCTTCTTCGACATGGAGTAGTACTTCAAGGTCARTCAGCTGGACGAAACCCTGAAGGTAGATACTGTTGTCATGCACCGCTCTGAGGATGCTAAGCTGTGGTGGCGCATGAAGCATACAGAGATCGAGGTAGGAAGGTTGAGAATAGACACTTGGGACGAGTTCAAAAAGAAATTCCTGGAACAATTCTTCCTAGAAAACACCGAGTTCATTGCCCGAAGGAATCTACACGAAATCAAGCAAACAGGGTCCACTCGAGAATAAGTGTGTGAGTTCTCCACATGTATGCTCAACATCCAAGCCATGTTAGAATAATATCGTCTCTTAAAGTTCATCTATCGGTTACATGAATGGGACCAGGATAACTAATGAGGCAAAAACTGACCACAATCTCGTCAYTTGTGAGCACAGTGGAGAGAAGAGTATGAGAAGTGTATATTCACCAAAGATTCCTCCTATCCATGCTTAATATTTAATGCCTTTATAAATATTGTTATTGCATTGCATTTTAACATTCSAATCCCAAATTCCTAACTCACATTCAGAAATCCGGGTTCGGTCTCGCTTGTGCATGCTTTGACGTAGTCAGTCGGCACAAGCACTCGAACGTCCGCTTTAAAAAAGAGATTCCCCTTGCACTGTTCTGTGCTTGCAAGGCCCCTTTTGAAAAAAAAAGGTTTGCGCTCTCGCCTCCAAAAAGTTAGGGTGCGCTGCACGTTCCATCTTTAAACGTTAAGACCGTGACACATAGCCATTTGTGGCAGCTAAAAAACTTACAAGCTCAACAACTTAACAACCTATATACTATATGGTAACATTTCCACGATACTGGAGTGTAAATTCAAGGATTCAAATATATACTTTATAATTAGGGTTTTTTTACAATGTACCCCTGTGATTTTGCAAATTCTACAATATACCACCGTATTTTTTTATCTCTCTATTGTACCCTTGAATTTTACAAGTCTTCCACATTATAACCTTAATGATTTAATTTTAACAAAACTAAGGTTAAACTAGGGTTAATTTTWATTTTTTTTAAATAAAATTAAAATAAAAATAACACAACCACCCACCCACCCACAACATTGCAAGCCACCTTCACCCCCATGCCTAGCCACCACCACCACCACCCAAAAAGCCACCCACGCACCGCCAGCCAGCCACTCAGCTTCAAAACCCCATCCACCATCACCTAACCAACCACCCACACACACCCCACTCAGTCCTAGAAATCACTCACCCCACCACCTTCGAACATCATAAACCGCACAAACCACAACCAATTTGCACCACCACCAAACCCAATTGAATCCCAATCAATAACCCCAAATTTTTTGATGAAAACGCGAAAAAAGACCCACAAATTAGTCCCAATTGACATAAACCTTCAATTAATTCCTCATATTTGACTCGATTCGAATTCTATGGATTTGGTTGCGATTTGAATTCACGAGCTGAATGTTCGCGAGTTGTTTGCGAAGTTGTTCGAAGGTGGTGAGTGGTGTTCGAAGGTTGGGGGATTGTGTACGTAGGTGGCGAGTGCTGAGGGGAGATGTTACTGGGCGACGGGGGCTTCGATTAGGAGACGCGAATAATGGTGATGATGGTAGATGATGAATAGTGGTGGTGGTTATCGAGGAGTGGAGGTGGGTAAGTTGTGGTTTTAGTTTTTTTGTTTGTTTTTTATAATTAAACTTAACCATGTGTGGTTAAATTTAACTGTGAATGTTATCATGTGGAGAGTTTTAAAATTTAGGGGCACAATAAAGAGAAAAAAACGCGGGGGTATATTGTACAATTTGCAAAATRACAGGGATATAGTGTAGAAAAACCCTTATAATTATATCACAAGTGAAATAAAACTCAAATGCACCAAATGTTTTTAAACATTCGGTCCAACAATATATCACATCCATTGTATTCATTTATTTGCATAATTTTAATTTAAAAAATTGTCATTTACATACATAATTTTCTTTCTAGGCAATATATTCACTTTTTTCATCTCTTCAACGACACACCTTCCTCGTTTTTTTTACTCTATATCTCCTCTATTTTTAATTCTMTATGTCCATCTAGTTTCAAAGACGTGACTATAAAAAAGGTGGCGACTTCTAAAATCAATTTCTCGGAAGGGTGACGACTCTCATAATCACACAACAAAAGCAATAAAGTAAAGACACACCTCCTCATTCTTGGCCGACGAGGGGTTTGATCCGAAGACCACCTCCCACACTTTCGCTTACCAAAATAGAGTGACTAATTAAGTCACATATACCTGCTATAATACTCCAATTAAGATTGATGTCCATGAAGGACAACCTCAAGTTGCTAATGAAACTAAAGCGTGCTTGAATTGTGGAAGACCACTTAGTTCCAAAGATAAGAATCCTCAAAAAAAAAAAAAAGGAGCAACAATTGATGATGGTCAAACCGAGGAAGTAAGAATTTCTAAAGGATGTCCAAAAAAGACCATGAATATGACAAATGACACAATTCAAGAAGAAATTCAGATATTTGACAATGAAGAGATCTCTACAAATTATGTCATGTCTAGGATAACTTGAAACTGAAATGAAATCAACGTTGATGATATATTTGTATACTTRCTCCATTTAATATTACTAGCAACCTTTTCCATTTTGGGAAATATCATATTACTAGAAACTTTCATTTACTTTCCATCTCTAGTAAATTTTTTAGTTTGAAATGAGCAATTTACCCTTACTAAAAAACTTTTAACATGATTGTATACTTTTTCTCTCTCTTAATTAGTAATGACAATATTGTCTTTTGCACTCCATATACACAATTTGCAAATTTCGCCTAAGAGTCCGAACCCACTTGAAAGTTGCTAGTAAATTGAAACGAAGGAAGTATAATGTAGTAATTGATGTTATTTATAAAAATGAGGACAGTGAACCAAATATCATTAAYAATTGTAGATAAAGAGATCATTGACCAAAGTGTTATGAAGCAATTGATGCAGAATTGAAATCTCTTACAAAGAGAGAAGTATTTGAAAGTAGTCCGTACACCTGCAGGTCTAAAGCCAGTGGGATATGAGTGGGTCTTTTGTGGAAAAGAAATGAAAAGGACGAAGTCGTGAGATATAAAGCACGCTTGGTGYCACAAGGACTCTCACAAATGATATTGATTATGAAGAGACTTATTCTCCTACAATGGATGCAACGACTTTTAGATTTTTAAACTATATGATAATTAGAGAAGGACTTGATTTAAGATTGATGGATGTTGTTACAACTTATTTTTAAGGCCCACTGAATAATGATATATACCTGAAACTTTCGGATYGTTTTAAGTTTTAGAAGCAGCAAATTCATGTTCTTGAGAACAATATTCGATTGAAATAAACATATCCCTTTTATGGGTTGAATTAATTAGGGTATATATGGTATAATATCCTCTGTGAATAATCATTGAAAGAAAACTATAAAATCACCCATTAGCCTATGCATCTTCATTAAAAGATTTGAGCTAGATTTTGCAATTATTGTTGTTCATTACCTTCAAGGTGGAAGAGATAAAGGATTGTTCTATTCTAACATGTCATAGGAAGCATTGGTTGGTTTTACAAGTGGCACTCAATGAAACAAACTATTGCAGTTACATATTCTAACCGTGCAGAAATTCATAAGGCCAATCACTGGTGTGTATGGTTAAGATCTCTTATTCAACACATACAAGAGAATTGTGGTTTATCGTAAGTTAGATCCAATATTTTTATGTGAAGACAATGCAACATGTATACCTCAGCTCAAGAAATAATAAATCAAAGGTGATAGGACAAAACACATTGCACCAAAATACTTGTTCACACATGATCTTCAAAAGAGAAGAGATATCAGTGTCTACCAGATTCGTTCAAGTGAAAATTTTGTAGATTTWTTTACCCAGGAGCTTCCAATAGCTACATTTCAAGAAGTTAGTGCACCAAATTGGATTGTGTCATCTTAAAGATATCAACTAATGTAGTCATGAGGGGGATTTAATGCATAATGTACTCGTTTTTRCTTAACAATGATTTTCCCCACTGAAWTTTCATGGTAAGGTTTTTAATGAGACATAATTATCTTCATATACACATTTTGGATAATGGTCGTCAAATAGGGAGTGTTATATAATACTTATAATTGTGGATAACCATTATGCCCCTAGTAGTATTCTACACTCTAGCTTTATTCAAAGTTTTTTAAAGCATTTTAAAAAAAAAGTCAAAAAATAGAAAACCACAATTATACCCAACGACCTCTTAATTCTTATTTTAATTGAAAGATTATGTGAAACTAATTGCGTGAATTCAAAAGAAAGTGAAATATAAATACTACGAAACATGTACAAGAGCTTAGATAATGGGAATAAAAGAAAAAGAAGATAAAACTGAAAAACTAATGGAAAAATCTTTAAACACTTTTCTATTTAAAAAAAAAAGAAGGTTTCCAAGCTTCATCTCCAATGGGCTCAAGTGCTCAACCAAGCCAGCCGAGGCATGGAAATGACGTTTTGCTACAAACTAGGAACTCCGTCAAATTATAGAACATAGCTCAATTGAGCCAAAGCCCCTACAAATGAACTTTTCTTCTATTTGTTCCCAAGCTTCCAAACAGGTATCCAAAACACCTTAGATTCCACAAAAATACCGAGCAAAGGTAGAAGCTCAAAATATGTAAAAACTTATGCAAAGCTTGGAAAAAAGAGGAGAATTCTTTCACCTTCAATTAAAACCAAGACAATAACAGATCAAAAATAAATAAAATCTAAAAATACTAAGATAGGTAAGAAAATCGTGCATATTTCCTAAATTTGCAAAATGTAACTACATACCTAGACAAGAAATAACTTTTCTTCTCCAGTTGAGTTAAGCAAAAATGTACACAGAAAGGGGAAAAAAGCCAAAAAGTGGGCTTGGTGCATGACACCAATGGGAATCATACCTAGGTGATACATATCAACTGAAGCACACTTACAAATCAAATATTAGAAGGGATGTGAAGATGTGATGTGTTTTCTAAAGAATGCTGTTTAGCTAATATCTCAGCAATCAACCGGTGTCTATTTGTATTCTTTAGAATGAGATTTCTTGTTGATGAATCAACCACATAGCCATGACATGGCATCCATTGAAGTAACCGGAGAAGCAGCTCAATACTTTTTGGATGCGCAACATAACGTGATACAATCTGGTGGAAAACAACCTGTAAAAGGAAATTTGATCAATAAATAACAAGAACCATAACAGCATCTTGCATATCTTCAATCTGAACGGATGGTATCCAATCCATATCTCTTCTACTAACTATCCTCACTCGTACAATTTACATAATAAAAGGGTTGTTATTGGTTTTTATAATAGTGCTTACCCTCTTTATCGATGCAATTGTGTGGTAGCAAAAAAAACTCACTTATAGAAAGAGGTTCAGGTTTTTTACATGAGACTAGTTGCAAACATGATGCAACTAGAAGATGATGCTAATAGAAAGATAAATTCAACTCAGAGCATCTTAACATGTATTCATCAACTCAGAGCTATAATCTAGTCTCAAACCTTTTATTATAGGCTAAGGGATGTCAATTGGCCACGCCTGGGGAATGCTAGGCTCTGTGAATGTGCTCAACACTGAGATATCCTAGATTTGACCAGAAGAGAAAACATTGACCACTTAACCAAAGTATTGAGAGTTATGTRAACATGTATTCATCAACTCAGCTATAATCTAGTCTCAAATCTTTTATTATAGGCTAACYGATGTCAATTACACATACCTAGGCAATCCCTAGGCTCTGTGAATGTGCTCAACATTATAAGATATTCTAGATTGGACCAGAAGAGAAAACATTGACCACTTAACCAAAGTAGTGAGAGTTACTCCAATAGTAGATTCTCATTTCCGCATGCAAGTGAATTAAAACATCCCTCCTAGCTCAATCTCAATTTTACATAATTCCAAAATTCAACACTCAGCGGAAGGGTGTTTCAAATTGAGGTTCAAGATGAACCAAGATTCCATTCAATCCTGGGGGTGGTCAGGCTTTTCCGATTCCTCTAGCAATAATCATTCCTTAAAAAAATTCCATGGAACTTCGTTGATCTGAACCTGCACCATAGAACATCCAGTGGCCGACCCACTAAATGTTCAAGTGAGTTCACTACTTCACTGAGCCCATATTAAATCAAGACAAAATATGCAGAATTTAGAACAAGCAATTGAGTCTTTAAATACAATTGTTTGCAAGCATAAACTTMAGTATAGTCTGCTGCCTGTTGGTTAGATATGCATGCAGCGTTGCTAAGGAAAGTTGATGCAGCACTACGAAAGTTTGACTTTAATTCTTAAAATGTTTTGGCTCCTCCCCCCTATTTCTCATTAGGATTTAAGAATAACTATAATGTGTTTCCACTTACTCTTCACCATCTCTTTTTTCAGGTATATTTATTTCTCTTTGCATCTTGTCTTTTACCCATTGGGTTCAGTCAATAAAAAGTCCAGCTATGCGGGAAGTATTTTCATGAGAATTATTCGTACAAAAAAAATACRGTCTCCGTCCCATAATGTTTTGTGGACTTACCCCATTTGGCCGTTCCATAATGATTTGTGCATTGTGTTTTATTCCATTTTGAACACGCTTTTACTATTTTTTAATAGTGGACTTACAACTTTCACTTARTTTTCCTCATTTACACATTCTCTCTCCAATCTACYTTTGCCTTTTGACCCTACTCCCATTATAATAGATTATTCTTAATTTTTCCCCCAAATAGTAAATGCACAAAACATTATGGAACAGAGGGAGTAGTCCAGTAAAGAGATAATGTAGAAGGAAAATTTCATTTTTCCCCCAAAGCTTAGATATTTAATCATGACAACTATTCTAATTCTCATTTGCAAACACAAAAATAGTGGCTGTCATAAAAATATCAAAATACATTATTTTTATTTTATCATGCAAAATCAATTTAATCATTACATGTGGAATGTTCGAACATTGAACCAATGTTAAATTCCCGGATGCTATTCCTCAAGCAAAAATAATTCACAAAAGGAAAGGTTTAGATATGAGGTATTATGCAAAATCAGAGTGTTTAGGATTAAACTAAAAGGTCAAACTAAAAGAAATTCAACTTTCCAAGATCAACCAAGATTCATATCAAAATGAGTGCAGGAACGGATTGCCTAACTCGGCAGCTCAATTGAACCAAGAATCAATCAATTAAAGTCTTAATCACAGAAGTGATGTTGGCTACATGAACCAAAAATGATTATTCATGCAATCATTAGCAAGGATCCTCCTCTATCCCTACCACAAACATACTTATTCTCATGCAAATTTGTATGTTACTCTTATTCATACTCTTCATTACATCTCAGATACACAGGGACATGGATAGGACCCCGGGACACTTCATTTTGGTCCAGAATCATGGAAATGATCTAATATCCAAATAGCCAAACCCGACACTTGGACAAGAATACAACAATACCTGAGTTTGAGTAACATAGATCCCCCCCCCCTCTCTCTCTCTCTCTCTCTCTCTCTCTCTCTCTCTCTCCCCCTCCCACTCTCCCTCTCTCCCTACAAATGGAAAATGGCCAAAAAATAGTGCTGTCTAAAGAAACTGAATCAAACTCCATTCGAATGAAACTTAACTGAATGGAAATTAAATCCAAAGAGCAAGATCTAACTTGTCTAACCTGATCAATCTTATGGCCAGAACCATGAACAGCCTCCACAGCATCATTTATTAGGTTGACATCGCATGATCTTGTAAATGATGCTAAAAACTTTTTAACAGCTTTTGAAGACATGAAATGTGCATTGTCCTGTAAATGCAAGTTATACAATATCACTTCGTCTGCAACTGAAACGCGAATAGGAAAAGAGGAGCAGAAACAAACCATGACAACCACATATGCATTTTCCCAATCCTGCCCTGCTATCAAGATTTTCAATATCTTCTCATGAATGGTCTTGCATTTTACTGTGTCACTAGATATTAGCACTTTGTAAACAGAAAATGCTTCTTGGTGTGCACCAGCACTACCAAGATCAAGAATCAAGGAGGATAATGCTTCCTGCAACGTTCAATAAATACAATGATTAGCTAAGCATTCACAAGTAAAGAAACATTTTATTCTCACAACCAACGATATCTTCTAACTATTGTTACACAAAAACAGGGAAAGACAATTTTCACCTTAAAAAAATTATCGCAASGGAAAGACAATTTTCACCTTAAAAAAAGAATGGTGGAATTTCGTGTTTCACACACCAAAATAAAGAGACAAAGCATAACAAATCCAAACTAAGCTTTGAAACATATGCTAGTTTTTWTATTTWATACAAATATAACTTCAATTTCTCAAAATTTGAAGGGAAAAAGCACAAAACTGCATTACCCATGAATTGCAATTTTGCAAATTTCTAAGTTCCATCCTAGGGGGACTCAACACTTCCTCTAGTGATGAAAAGAGCTTTAATTTCAGTAAAGAAACAGCTTCACAGTTTTTTACTACATTGTAATTCCAAACWGTGCATAATAGCATCCAAAGGACTACCGATTATTTGAAGGATTTACATAGCTTTTCCAATCTCCAAACTACTACCAAAGCCCAAATAAACACATGCATGAATAAAGGTTATTGTCGAACTAAGAGAAAGAACACATTACACATGGAATTCATCGAGCTGTCATCTAAAGGTTTTAGGCCTCTTAGAAAATATTCTCCTTTTGGTGATATGGAAATTAACATAAAAAATAACCATTCACAATAATTTCCCTAATGTGGAGAAAGAAGTTCACCTCCTCTAGTTGATGACCTTTACTTTTCATATCTTGCAACGTACGATATGCAAGTAGATATAGCTTCTCTTTGCAAAAATACTTAATCAATATACGAAAGGTAAACTCATCTGGATTTAATGCCAGWTTATCCATTTTTCTCAATGTCTGCATTACGGAGTCCATATCACCAGCTCTGCAGTAAGCACAAAGCAACACATTCATAATGACCAAATCATATCTATTGTACAAAGCTTCATAATCCCTTGCCAATTCAACTGCATCTTCTAACTGCCCAGCTCTACAGAATGCTGAAATCATAATACTGTGTGCATAGCCATCTGCAAGAACAAACATCAAGAAGGTTTATATAGGATTACATAAGTCAATATCGTATTCTTCACGAACAACTCTAACACAAATTACACTCCATTTTTGTTCTCATCATTTAATTTTCACTGATTTCAGAAACACATAATATACAACAAGTTCATGGTAAACAGGTTCATATTAATTAATTAGGAAATTTTGTCCAAAACTACCTAGGTTACACACATTTTTGCAAAAAATTACCCTTACGTTTTTTGTGACAAAAGTACCTTAGTATTTTTCTTCTTGACCAATACCTAATTTCATTTTCCAGTGTCGACTCTAAAATTCTGGCAACTAAAAGTCACATGCCGGTCACGTGACATATTTTAAATTATTTTTCTTCCATTTTCTCTATTTCCCTCCATACCCATTAAATCTGTTTCTTTCTCACCCCATTAAATCCTACCACCCAAAAACAGCRCCACTGCCAAGAATTCATCACCGACACRACCCTAAATTTCCGCACCAACCCAGAATTCATCACGTGAAAAAGTATGTCACGTGACCAGCATATGACTTTTAGTAGCCAGAATCTTAGGGTCAATGCTTGAAAATGAAATTAGGTATTGGTCAACAAGAAAAATACTAAGGTACTCTTGTCATAGAAAACACAAGGTAGGTAGTTTTTCACAATAAAGTGTGTAAGTTTTGGACAAAATTTCTTATAAAAAAAATATGACCTGCCAGGTTCAAATGTATAAAGTTCAAGACCATTACAAGTTTAATGCACAACTTCAACTCTTCATGTCTACACTAAGTTCTAAAAAGCGAAAGTTAAAATTATGGCTACTTAGTTCAGGGAAGTTGAGTTAGGGGGTAGGTTCAACAAATGAAACGATTGCACCCTTTCATAACACATAGGAGCAAGGGATTGATCACATCATCTATTTGAATCAGAGTCTTGCTCCCCTAAGAGATTGTAGCCTAACTAACAACATAATACTCCACATAAAGTTTCACTAACATATTACTAAATGTCTTATGTGTTACTTTAAGAGTTGCTATCCTAGTATCCTTAAAACAGCCAATAAGAAAAATTAGTGACCATTTTAAGCACCAATATGATCATATAAGGTTAAACACATCCACACTGTAAGACAAGGAGAAAGCAGATGTAGACAGCAGATTACAACCTCTCCGTGCCTCCCTTAATCTTTGCCCTCATGGGTTCTCACATTCTTTTCAAGTTATGTGACATATTGATTTAGTTTCACTGCGATCTAGGTTTTGTCCTTTTCCAATCTAAATCACTTGCTCACTTCTTCATTGAAAATAGAATTTAGGCATATGGGCTGCTTGGATGGAGTTTAACTGGGTGAAGCAGAGGTGGCGTGGTTGGATGAAAGGTCATAAATGAGATGATAGAGGTGATGAAGAGAGAAAGGGAGGGAATGAAGGTGGTTACCTAGCTTGCATCAAACAGGTTAGAGTTGATAAAAGGTTTCATTGATTAGACAGGCCATATGGRTTATGACGTTCTTTCTCCTCTACTTTAACATGTGTTCCACTGGATTTGGAAGGACAGCATTTAAATTCATTAACCAAAGTCTTTTATTTCCCTTTTTACTTGTTTTGGTAAAGGTTTATTGCTTTATTATTTTGTTTAGTTTTGGAAAKATTGATCACAATAGTCAAACTATGGCTAATACAAAGTCCCAACTTTTGGGGATATCGTCGAAAAAATSGCACGTTAATTTTGTCTTATTAAACAAGTACCAATAAAGTTAGGGTATMAATTGATGATGGAGGGGAAGAGAAAGAAAAGAAAGAGCAAAACTATTGGTTGATCAACATTGAAAGATAATTTTACCATTTTAACTACTTATAAGTAACTTGGGAATGTTTTTTCGAAGATATCCTTGAAAATTGGGACCATTAAGAGAAAATCAATAGTAGAGACTACTTATGAAAAATTTGTCATAGTTGAGTCTATTGGTGTCAATTTTTCTTTATAATTATTATTACACATCATCAATTTGAAGTACAAAAGAGTTCTTTTGCTATAGCACATTGAAAAGAATCTTGCAGATCCTAAGATTATGGTTTCCATCATACCCAAAGTATCATTTGCGGTAAAAGTTTTCTGAATTTGATCACATGGAGCCATGGATTATGATCACAAAGGAAACAAATACTATAGTTTTCAAAAATTGAGAGAATATATTTAGTGAATCAAACCAGATTTGACTTGTCTCTCCTTTATCAGATTATAAGTCAATTTCACTTCATGAAGCTTCCCAATTTTTGAGAGGCCATCCATCAATAGACAATAAGGCATCTGCAAAAACGATGGCAAACTGGCAATCATAAGTAACAATGGACTCTTTTAAATGTAGGTGTGAAAACTTTGCAAGAAAACAATAGAGACACAAGGGTGTACAAGTAAAAATGATAGACAAAAGCATAACAATTAGCACCTGATATGGTGCATTAGCCCATCTTCCATATGCAAAAGCTCGTAAATTTTAAAGAAGATGCATCTTAACAATCAAATAGAAGAACATATATGATTTCACTTGGAGGCCAATGAGGGGAGGGGTGAAACAAAGAAAGCAAGTGAATTGGACTCTTTTAAATGTAGGTGTMAAAACTTTGCAAGAAAACAATAGAGAACACAAGGGTGTACAAGTAAAGATGATAGACAAAAGGCATGACAATTAGCACCTGATATGGTGCATTAGCCCATCTTCCATATGCAAAAGCTCGTAAATTGTAAAGAAGATGCATCTTAACAATCAAATAGAAGAACATATATGATTTCACTTAGAGGRCAATGAGGGGAGGGGTGAAACAAAGAAAGCAAGTGAATTGGATGTTTTTTTGTCTCTGACTAATACAGAAACATCACGTTGCATAGTTCATAGTTATTAATAAGTTTTATCCGACATGTATAGAACATCAAAGGAACTCTTTTATTTTTTGGAACAATCAAAGGAACTCTTTAAATAATCTTCAAAATAGGAGAAACATAATCCACAATAATGAACTAAATATATGATCAAGATTTAAGAAATACCTACTTCCGTGCATCATTGGATTCATGTACCAATACTAAGGAGCGGAGAGAGATAATGAGAATGGAAAAACTGGGACCCATGTCATTGTAGAGAGGTAGAGAGGAAGTATTGTCTATACAGGAAATGATGCAAGTACCAAAAAAAAGACAAAAAAAAAAAAAAGTATAGCTTAGTAGCATGTAGAGTTCCTGAAGATCAAATTTTGGGCTGGCTTGGGTTCTGAGGTAGCCCAGATGATTTTGTATTCATCGCTTGTGGATGTCTGCCAACTGAGTCATACCTTTGATTGACCTAAAGAGTCTCATTTAACATGTACAGTTGAGCATTACATGTTAGTGAGAATTTTATCAAGTGAATGAGTYTAAAAAGATATGGACCATATCTCCATGTGGTAGTAATTGGTGTATATATGGGCTATATGATTGCCAAACTTGCCATCACTACTACCCATACTACTATCCATATGAAAAAAATGTATGTAGTATTTTTTTAAAAAACAGGTAAACGGATCTAGATCCGGATCTAGTGACAATACCCCAATCCAGATCCTRTTTTTGTGAAGGATCCGTATCCTACCCGCATCCGTAGGGTCCAAAAATTTAGGATCCATAACCGCAAAAACAGATATGGATCCACGGATCCGGGCCGGTTGCCACCTCTGTTCCTTCCCAATCTCTCTTTTCTCCCAAATCTCACATCATTTCAATTTAAATCCTCCAAAATATCATTTCCTTAAGACAAATTTGAAGGATAGGTATTGGTTTGCAAAGTTTACAACTTAGTAGGTAGTTATTTTCTATTAAAAAAAAAGCTTTGCGGGTAGTTAAAGTGGTGTTAAATGAGTAGTTGTCTTCAATTTTTTTCTTAAATAAATCACTGCTTATGTACATTCTAACTCTGAATCTAAACATTGGAAAGGATCATAACAAACCAAGGACAAGAAATATCGAGAAAATCCAAGGATAAGCACAACATACATCTCACATATGCAACCCAACCCTCACTACTAGCTAGGCTAATCAAAGAAGGTTCCTTAGGAAGACATGTTGATTGTTACCTAAGAGATGCATGTCATAATATCTGATTTTCCTTAGGTACCCTGAGGTTGCAAATCAGCCTAAAAGCCAAGCGCACGCGGTTATATTTCAAGAATATCCTCACTTGTCTTAAGAACTCTGCTATCATATGCTATGCTTTCAATTGACCATATATGAATATTTGACAACAACACTTGGCAAAAAAGAAAAAAAAATGTTCATTGGTCATTTATGGATACCTCATCGTTAGCATATCCCAAACTTTCCAGCTTAGATAATAATGATCTTGATTCTTCAAACAAGCCCCCTCTAATATAGACTTTCAGCAGAGTTGTCAAAACAACCTGTAAAAAATAAATTAACAAATACAATCTGAGAAAACCATAGCAAAGCTACAGCAATGTTAGTATTCACACATATGAGACGAACCCAATTAGAAGCAAGTTATTAAGCAAAATTGGTTAGCCAAACTCAGCAGCACTTGATATACATGACAACAAGCAGCCTCGTCAGAAGCACGTGCAAATGAGTGAACATTTATCAGCAAGAATAATACTCCAGGACGAGTTTAGTTATTCAAATGTCAATCATCCTTGATTCTGAACAGTAATACTCTAGGATAGGCTAAGTGGCTATGTGCGTGAGTGTAAACATGAAACCAATTGGCTTATGATTGTATCTTTAAAGCTTAGCAAGCAATAAATAGGAAATAAGTTACACACCATAGTGAAGATATAAAGGTAAATTAACACAGATAATGAACAACATGATTTTTACAATGGTGCTCCCATTATTGTACCACGACACACAATTACCACCGTCACATTTTTATATCAGAACTGTAAACATTTTGCAGTCTCATTACAGTAAGCGCAAAGCAATAAACACAAAAATGCAGAAAGATCTAAAATTTTATGTGACCTAATACGAGGTCTTTCATATATTAAGTATCTCAGTGTATTATATTATCATAAAGGTCATCTGGATAATAACTCAGGATAAAAGCATATGGGATTGCATATCTTCCTTCAGTGGCCTACTTATTAACAATTTATGATAATTGACCTACATTGTAGTTACACAACAATATTCGAGGTTAAAGGTCAGATTCCTTACGACAAAGAAAGACAAAAACCATCTCTCTTCTCATCTTTCAGTTAAATCTTATTGCGTGTTATACATATTCCCATTATGAGAAGACTTTCCTAGTTCCTACTGCTTCCTGCCCATCTTTAATGGAAGGGTGAAATTCTAGTCAAGGACTCAACCTATAAAACAAGAGCACTTAAAATTGAAGGATYTGATTCAAATCAAGGACACAGCTGTAGAATTAGAACAATTAAAACTGAATTGGAATGGGTTATTTTTTTTCTTTCAGAACCATTGACTAAAGGAGTAATTATTTGATTTTTTTTTTRCCCAATAACACTCAATTTTCCCTTATTTACCAGTTTGCTTTGCTATGGAAAACATTTTCAAGAATACCGTCCCAGATAGGATCGGGTTCGACTTTTTTTTTTATCGCATATAATCGCTATCATCAATAGCTTTTTATTAGGAAAAAAACATTTTATCTCACTTTTTATCCACCCACTATGCAAAGATGTGTTTAACCACTATACTATATTCCTTTCTAAGAATTGGGCCCCACTATTATATACACCCTCCGTATTCCTTCCTTCAAGAATTGGGCCCCACTATTTATATACATCCACTGTTTTCCTTGCTTTAAAAATTGGGCCCCACTATTATATCTCACATCCACACTCCCACCCACTTTAAGAATTGATAAAAACGCCATTGTCAATGGCATTTACCCCTTAAAAACTCTACTGACGGTGGTGGTGTTTTACCTGGTGAAAACACGAATAAAATCGTTGTTGCCAATAGTGTTTTTGCAACGAAATTTCTTTTAAAAAATCCCAAACCAACATGGAGAGTGTCCTTGTAATATTTTCAACTCTGACGCAAAGTAGTAAATATGACAAAATTGAGAAATATTCATGAAAAAAATTATAATTATTCAGGACGCCTCAACATCAAGCTATCAAAGCAAAATCACATGCTATTTCACTAAATACATCTTGGGTAAAGCACTCAAATCACGCAGATAAAYCATGCAAACAATGCCATGAAAATAGTAAAATATAAACCTTATTTGGAGTCAATCCAGCAGAAGTCATGTCTTGAACCAATTTGTCAGCTTTCTGACAATTACCATCAAAAGAATAGGCATTGAGTAATGAGCTATAATGGTAGGCATTCGGAGAATAACCTTCAGACTGCATGCGGATAAAGTACATTTCGGCCTCTTCGCATCGACCGTAAGAAGCGCAAATAGCTATAAGAGTTCCATATGCCACATTATCCATTAGAATTCCATTATTTTCTAGCTCTTTAACCAGCTCTAAAGCCTTCACATATCCATTTTCACGTTTCACACAACCTGCCAGCAGCTAAGATGATCAAATAGTAGAATCAATAAGRCAAAATGCTTTTCCAAACCTCAATGCATGACTATACAGACACTAATTCATAACAAAAATAAACATTGTATCATCAATTATAAATAGGAAACGCTGATACCATAAACTTAAATGTAGGAAGACTTCCTCCATTAATTTGAGATAAGTGTATTTTAAATAGTAATCTAAAGTTTAGATGTAYTCTTCCTATATGGCTATGTCGATCCTAATTCCCAAGTCCAAAGTGACCTGCTGGTATCCTGTCAAACTAGTCCAAATGCCACATCTCCCACTCTTATTAGTCTTCTATTCCACTAATTTAATCTTTTCCTCACCCCCCACATTGTTTCTTTTATCTTATCTCTCTCAYACTCTCAGTCCTACCCTCATCCTCCTTCCAATTATTTTTTTCTTTTTTCCTTTTTTTTTGCATTTTTTTAATTAGAAAATCTTAAATTCTTTTAACAAAAATTAAATAAAAAATTCCTATAAATTAGGACTTCAAGGAACATAAAAACGAATTATAAGATTAAACACAGAATAAATTCAAACTAGAAAAAATTAAAATGCATAATTCATTTCATTTAAATTGATATCATTATTGATAAATAGAACATATAAACATTTTTTTTATTGTGCGAGTGAGCCTCAAACAGCGGGGATGAGAATCAATCTCAATATCACCTAGAATCGGGAGAGAAGCTCTAACTAATTGAGCTATCACTTACTTTCAAAACATATAAACACTAATTACAAAAAATTAAAAATTAAAATACGGAGTATTACATAAGTCATTTCATTATTTTCATTGATAAAATTAATGTGATAAACTCATGCATTAACTAGTAATGAAAGAAGACTGTTCCACAATTTCATTGTTTCAAGAAAGATTCCACATTACATAATTGGCCTAGCAATTACATTAAAAAAACAGGTAAACGGCACATCAGTCTGGTGCATGTAAACAGCACAATATAATCTTCTTTTCTTCCCCTTTTCATAGCACCAGCTTTAAGCTTTTTAACAGTCTAATTCTCTTATTTAAATTTCCAGAACTATATTATGATTAAGGCATACGGAAACTAATCCACATGGTAAATAAAAGACTAAATCCCCAAAACACAAAAGGACTTGAACACTTTTTAATTTCATTAATATGCTTACCTAAATAATGAATATTCATTCTGGGATTAAATTTCTTCTACAAATTGATTATTTTCAATTGAGTAAAAATGAGTTCTTGGTCATACTAACGATGCTTAGGACCCTCATTTAATGGCGATGGTGGTGCTAAAAGGTCAAGTGGTTAAAGGAAATAGCTCAATCACAGCAATATGGGTGGTATAAAATGTAAGAGGGGGCAAGCGAAACAAGATCAGAGAGATTGGGTGGCACTGCAAAGAGGTTCTGAAAAGGCAAAGTGGTGGCTTTGTGGCCTTGTGGGCCAAAATAGCTGGCTTTGGAAGGCATAGGGAGAAGATCATAGGACTTGRMGTTTGATGATGGTTGTGCTTGGCTTTACTTTTTAAAAGTTAGTCCCTAAGGAAAAAAAAGGTTGACTATCAATATATGCCACATCAATCAATCAAAGCCTTAGTCCCATAAGTGGGGGCGTTTAATATATGCCACATGTGCCAGGTATTTCCACAGATAAAATCAACATTTTTAGAAAATGATCGATATAGTTAAGATTTAGGACTCTATTGAAACTAAAAAAAAAAATAGGAACTATAATGAGTAAAATGACCACAATTAGGATCATTATAAGTACACATCAATATAAAACAATGTAATATCACATTCTTACACCTCAAACCTAACCCCCTTCTAAAAGTGCATCAATTCAATGTATAATTGTGACAGCGAGTAACATCAAAATAAAAACATACCGTGCTGTACGTTACTATATCTGGCTGCAAACCATTTTTCTTCATGCGCTCAAACATATTCAGTGCTTTGTCAAACTTATTGTTCTTAACCAAACAGCTGAGGACAGAATTGCATATTGAAATATTATTTTTCAAGGCTTCATTTTTGATAGCATCATATGTATTAATAGCCTTAGCAATGTCCTTGCTTTCTCCCATAAATTTTATGTAACTACTATATGATGCTGCGTTGATCTTTCCATGATTTTGCATCCACTCAAAAAGCTGCAAAACATGAATTGTAAACAACAATTGCAGACACAAAATAGGCATCCAAAAATAAAATACTTCCTCCATTTCTTTTAAACGATAACTTTTGTTTTGGCACGCATTTTAAGGAAGATATTTGAGGGTGAAAACAAACAAATTAAGTAAAATAATTTTAAGACTAGTAACATATAATCTCATCCATGTTTGTTTTAAAATTACTTCACCTAATATGCTCATTTACACACTTAAATCTTTCCCTTAAAAAAAGTGCCAAAACAAAAGTTTCCGTTAAAGAGGAAGTTGGTAGTTTTGAAACATTAATCCTAAAATCATCAAACAAGCTATGATATGCATTGAAATAAATGGACATAAGCAATGAGGGAACTATGGAAGGCCACACAAGCAAGAGAGAGGAGAGAGAACACTTTCAAAATCTCAAAATTGGGCATTGTGAACAAAAAGTACAACGGTAGGACTCTGTAGGAGCCTAAAGCACAAAATYAAGCCAAAAAATTTGCAGCCACAATTCATTCTAAACAAATACAAATCATACACAAATATGAGCTTCCACTGTACCACGTTATCAGGTAACCCTGATAATGAGTTGCCTCAAAAACTTGTGTAGACAAATATAACCCAGCAGCCCAGCCAAAACATAAAAAAGGTAATATATGATGGAAAATTCATCAATCTATTAAGACAGCACATTAAGTTGTAAGTAACATACTGGTAAAATAGTCACGTGACTTCCAGTACTACAAAGGAGAAATGAAATTACGATTCAAATATTGCGCAGTTGAACTTGCACCAAAGTTATAGACTACCCACCTGKGAAAGATGCTTCCACTGCCTTGACTTCCCAAAATTGCGTAGTATGATGTTTAACTCGGATACCTTCAAGTTCTCTCCAAATCTGTAAATCAGCAGATCAATTAATTCATGGAGTATAAATAATACAGTAACGATATATGTAGCCGTACAACTTATAAATAGATATTTATTATATTTCAAGATAATGAATGATCACTACTTTTGTGTCCGAGAGTTCTTTGATCTAAGCATTCAAGGAATCTTTGTCTTTAATCAAGTTTGCTACATATTAGGATACCATAATATAATGAGGGCAAAGCGCATTGCATACGCTATCCCACTATCTAATTTCCATTTTCTAATATTCTAATAATCACTACATTAAGAAGAAAATTGGATTTTTTGGGATGAAATTGCATTCTCATGGGAATGAGAACATGAAGTTTCTTCCCAAATTTACATACAAATCCATTCCTATTACAACCGTTTACTACTAACAAGGCAGCAACCAAATGGATCGTGAAAGTAATCATACCAGCAACCCAAGAAAATAGTATTCTTGTGCTACGAAACATGTATCAAATATTTTACTATGACGMCCCGTTTAGATATTGCCTTATTGGTAATAAATTGTGGTGATGGGAATGAATTTGTATATAAATATATGATGAAAATCCATGTTCATTCCCATGGTAAAGCCATTGGATCATAGAAAGTCCATTTTTCATCGATATCACTCCCCCAATGGCAATGAACGACAATGAAAATTCAAAAGAAATTGTGTATCCGTGGAGAGAAAATTCATAAGAAGTTAGGGGTTAGATTGTTCCTCGTGGAGAAAAACCATAGATATTTTAAGAGTTGTCCGTATGAAAATTACACCTAAAATTCATTCTGATTTTCACCATTTGGTCTCAATAACTAAACGGACAGTGTTTGTCATGATTCCAAATTAATTAATTTGACACTGTGATTGATACATTTCCTTTACAAGCTTGCTTTTTCATAAATATCTTTAATTATCATACTAAAATTTATTAAGACTCCAAATTGTTGCTGATTAGTAGGAGCAACAGCATTAKAGCAACAACAAAGGAAGCATTGAAATAACTACGAAAACTTGAACAAACGTGTAAAATGAAGCATTTGGAAAATGAAWATTATGAAATAGGCAACAAACCTGAGAAGTGCAGTGTTGAAATCGGAGGAATGCAGAAGATGTTGAATAGCAGAATTAGAGCGAGTCCGAGAGGGAGGAGGAGGTTTTTTAGGGTGCGTAGCAGCGCAGTGTATAATGGAGGTGGTGGGCCGAACTTTAGTAGGTTGCAGAAGAGGAGGCTCAAGTTTTGTTTGCCAAATTGCCATGGAAGAAGATGATATCGCCATCATTGTAATTTCATGGGGTGCAGTGCTATCCCCTCTATTTTTATATTTACGGAGATTCAGTGGCAAAACTGTCAATTTTCGAACTTCATAGGATGGGCACGTCATTTTATGGAAGGAGTAACAGGTTAACATGAACCAAAAAGTGAATATCTCATGCTATTTTGCTAATTTAATTCACTTTATTAAAGTCATTATGTGTATGTGGAGAAACAAAAAGGACAAATAAGACATGAAAATTACCAAAATACCTTGAGATAACTACATATTAGTTCATCTCGGATATGAACCAATAATTTCCCCCTATGGATGATATATTCATGTTATTTTTATTTTTATTTTCTTTAACTAGATTAGTTCCTGATGCTAATGTAGAGCCTGCTACTGTTGTGTCTTGTCCTGTTGCTGAGCATCCTATAGTTCCTCTTATTGTGGAGGATCCTGATCAATTTCAGGTTGTTAKTAAACCTGCTAGAGCTGGAGTAATGCATACAGTAGTCACAATTCTACAAAATGGATTTGATGTTCTTGTGCAAGATACCAATGCTAATAATAAGAGTGCCCAAGGTGATACTAGTATAAGTGGGTTGGTGGTCTAGACCCCCCCCCCAAATACCTAATGGATAATTTGTTTTGTTGGAATGTAAGAGGTGCTAATAGGTCTGATAAACAGTTGGCTATTAAATCTTCTCTTAGAGACAAAGGTGAAACCACATAAGATGGGTTCACTTTATGCTACTCTATTTCAAGGATGGTGTTTCWCCTCTAATGTTTCACATGCTCAAACTGGGAGAATTGTTTTGGCTTYGAATCCTTTGTCTTTTGTGTAGGAAAAATAGGCTGTAAATTCAGATTAATGAAGCGAAATTTGAGAAGGATTAAGAATCGTTGTGCCGTGGTATGGAGACCACTGTCTTCGAAGCAAATTTCGCCACGACTAGGTGCAATCGGCTTCGCAGTGTTTGCTCCCCAAGATTAACACAGCCCGCTCCAATTCGTGCACTCGAGAAGGAGAGGTGGAACTCGAATATATACTCAGATTAGAGGAGGAAGGTGTTATTGGTACTTTCTATGTATCCCATAAACAAGAAGAGGGAGGCAATATATAGTGAGTAGGAAGGAAAACCAACCCGRAGGAGTAAAACCSAAGAGAAGTAACWGTCAAGGCATTAATCTGGGCGATAATTAAGGAAAGAATTAAGGGACAACGGTTACGAGCCATGAAGAAAGGAATTCGAAATAAAGCTTTGTAACCGTCCCAAAAATAATGCCCCTATTAAACTTTACCTTTGCATTCAATTCACATATATTTCCAACAATCCCCCACAAATGCGAAGGTAGAAGAAAAGAATCTGATGTCTTGCGATTGAACGAACACATAGTGAAGTTGAGCAATTTCTCTATCAAAAGGGTGAACGAATCTTAAACGCTTTTGACCAAGAAATAAATCTCAACAACACGTATCTCAACTAATCAAATATTACGAGTTCCACGAACTACAATGTAAATATGGKCCACACATCTTGGGACTCTCATGAGTGCTCTAGAAAGATTGCCCAGGTCTTCCATAGAAGGTGGTCAAACCTTCACACTCATGTAGGTGAATCTAACAAAGCATCATTGGGTTAAGAAAGTTTCACATAACTTATTAAGTGCTTCACATTAGCACCCCCACAATGATCATAGATTCATTATTAAGAGCAATATAGCTCAACCTCACAWAACAAGCGGTGWATKCATCAAGTCRTTCTCATCATAAGATCACCCATATCCTAGGCTATGGAATCATTAAGAGCAAAAGCTTAACCTCAAAAATGTACAAGCCATAAGAATGGGAAGATGTACAATGATGAGTCTATTCACAGCTTCGTTAGTCCGAACCTCGKGTTGCAAGATTGGGTATCAACTATGAATTCCTCATCCAATGGGCTTACGCCCTATTCCCCTCAACGTATCAAGTACTAGTCTCCTGTTTAGTCCTTTAGTCAGTGGATCTGCAAGATTTCTCTCTGACCTCACATATTCCATAGTAAGAATCCCACWCACAATTAGGGATCTCACGGATTCATGCCTAGTTTGTATGTGCCTTTTCTTACCATTGTACGCAGTGTTCTRTGCAACACTGAGTGCTGTCTGTGAGTCACAATGTAGAGAAACAAGCAGGACATGTTTCCTCCACATCGGAATATCTGCCAAGAGATTCCTCAACCACTCGGCCTCTTGCCCTGRCAAGTCAAGAGTTATGAACTCTGACTCCATCGTGGACCGGGCTATARAAGTCTACTTTACAGACTTCCATGATATTGCTGCAACACACAGWGTAAACACATAACCATTAGTAGAATTTACCTCATCATTATCAGAAACCCAGTTTGCATCGCAAAATCCTTCTAAAATAGTAGGATAACCAACAAATGCAAACCTCAAACAAAGGTTCCCTTGAGGCATTTTAAAACACGCCTAAGCGCATCTCAACGATTCCTACTAGGGTTATGAGTATACCAGTAGTTTCTAACAATATACGTAATATTAGGCCGAGATCAAATTCATCGAAAACCTCAAAATCCTAATATTTTAGCATATTCAACTTGAGACATACTTGCCATCGTCTATTTCAAGTAAATACTAGCATCATAAGGAGTTTTCACAGGCACAACATCAAAAAAATTAAACTTTTAACACCTTTCCACATAGTGAGGTTGAGACATAGTGAATCATTACCTGTTTTTGATAATTTAACATCCAAATCACATCGCTTCACACGCTGATACTTCATCTCAAATTTAGAGGAAGAAACGCTTTAGTCTTATCAATGGCTCTCTGTGTTTACCAAAAATTAGACATGTCCTCAACATATAACATAATTATTACACAACCATATGCCAAACATTTTAGATTACACACAAGTATAAGCACGATTCACAACAAAACCAAAAACTCAAGATAGTTTAATGAAAACTTTCACCATGTTTTGGAGCTTGCTTCAAGCCTAGAAAAATTTCTTTAACTTACGTGTGTTCTTGTCCTGGAACCACAAAACTTGGAGGTGAACCATGTATATCTCCTCCTCTAAGTCAACATTCAGAAAGTTGTTGTTTAACATCCATCTATTGAATAATCAAGTTAAAACAAGATGCTAAACAAGCAAAGTACGATTAGGGCGATCATTAGTATAGGTGAGTAAGTATAAAAAGATCTATCCAAATTTGTGTGAACCTTTATAACAAGCTCATTATACCTTTCAACGAACTCAGTTTGCGTTTCTTTTAAAGATCACTTATTGTTAATAGCCTTATATTTTTGTATATCTACAAGTTCCCATGTGTGATTAGACATTATTAGATCAATTTCACTTTTAACTGCTTCCTTCCAGAAACTAGCACTCAATAGCATTGCCTGTTTCAAGTCTTAGGTTCATCATCAATCAAAAGACAACAAACAATAACTCATCAAGTTCATTCTACATTCCCAACTTATTAAGAAAGTAGTAATAAATCAGGCCATGCTAGTTTTTAAGTCTACGTTATTTCCTTCTAGATGGAACAAACCTCATTTTGTCACAGAAGTAGTAAGTACCTGCAGAGAGTAGAAGTTTAAAATTGCGTAATGTTAATCACAAATATGAAAACAGAACACCTTCTTAAGAGGAAATGTTCCGAAGAACTCAGCATTCTTGTTAACTCGCGAGGGCCAATCACTCAAAAGCAAACTCTGTAGATAGTTATAAATTGTTCATAACAAACTCATAAAAATCTATATGTCTTGAGTCCAGAGTTTTCCTGTCTTAAAGAAGGTAATGGCACCTTAAACACCCCACATTCTGAGGTATTCCAGTTAGTGTGAAACCTTTCCAAAACTCATAACTCGTTCAAAGTCATTTTGCATACCACTCAAAACAAATATCCAAAGAGTCCTTTAAGGATTATTCATACTAAAATAAATTTCACATTAATGAAATTGACTTTGAATTCTCAACAATAACTTCTCAAAGAGAACATAAAAAACACATATACTGATGAAAAAACTCGCAAGCAATATCAACGTTCCCAAAATATGTCAAACACACATATATATTTGAGAATAACACTTGGTCTATAGGAATTTCATCAATCATTTATCTTAATCAAACCACTTTCGTAGTGTCCAATCATTATAGGCCAAAAATTATTTCCCCCACATTGGACGAAAAGATAAGGATGTTAGTATAACCCTTTGATGAAAGTATTTAAATAATCCACGACTCTTCCATAGACCAAAAGTACATTTATCCGTTTAAGGAGAAAATATTAAACAAGAGTCTCACATCTCTTTAGCAGCTCTCCATTCAAACAATTCAAATATGCACGTATCAAGATACTACCCATCGCGTTTTGATTTTAGATGTTCCAGTTCCCTTTTAGCCGTTTTCAAAGATTGTATTGTTCCGTAGAACCGAGTCTGAGAAGTGCTTAACTTGCTTTTGAGCGCTTTTTAACCATACTTTATTTACTCTAACATTAATAAATTACTCATTTCTAAAGTCAACTTTCATTATTTTACCCAATCTATTCACCCAAGATTACTATTTCCCATAAAATTTCATTCARACATTTACACTTCTACCTAACTTATTCAACTTTTTACCCAACTTACTCAACTATTTTATTCAACTCAATCAACTCTTAAAAATCATTCCAAAATGGTATGGAACATCTAATTAAAAARGGAGGGAGTAATAATTAGTGTGAACAAGTCAACTAATTGGAGATTAAGGGTGTCACATACACATCACAAATTTGACAACCAATGCTTTTGAGGGTGGAGGTTACAAGAAATTGTGCCACAATATAAACTCATTACAATTAAAATTGTAACATTCAAAAATTTATTCAGAAAGACCATTACGTATTAAACACCACAAATTTTGTTTAATACTCAATCACCGATAGCATATTCCAAGAGACTCAAGAAATAGCTCATTGCTAGTCTCCAACTCTAACTCCAACTCAAGAAATGCAAAGAAAAGTCGTAATAACTATACTATTATCTGGCAGCCATATATATTTCCAACATTTTGACATTGGGATTCAATTTGTTTCTGATCAACTAATTCATTTAGTGGTGGCTCCTAAAAGTGGTTTTCCTTCTTTCTTTTGCTCTATAGTCTATGCTCACAATGATAGGGGCTTAATGAATCACTTGTGGCATGATCTCAGCTTGTGTGTTGGGAAGCTTAAGGGTCCTTGGCTATTGATGGGGGACTTAAATTGTGTGATGAACACTGATGAACGGATTGGTTCTCATGTGAGACCATGGGAGATTGAGGCTGTCAGGAGGTGCATGTTTCAGTGTCACTTACAGGATGTCAAGTCTTGTGGTAATTTCTTTACTTGGAGCAATAAGCAAGAG
>SNQN01002022.1:0-12017 GCA_008642245.1 Bassia scoparia | reverse complement strand
GCGCCATGCAGTTTACTATACTTAATTTCAAATCATATAATCCTTATCACTCTCTTGAGTTCCATTCTTCACCAATTTCAGTTTACTAGATTGAAACTTCCTGGAGCCTAAAAAGCAATCCCACCTTTCTTCAACCATGATTGTTAATTGAGATGACTGCAATTTTAAAATACTTGAAAGGTTTTTTGCTCTGGAGTCTCTCTGTCCGTAGAAGCAGTGGGTATGATCAGAGATCCTCATTAAAAAAATAGAATAGTCAGTAGCAGTAGGGTATGATCTAACCACAGTCATTACCATGAATCGATCAATTCTTAAAAAAACTTATTGTGTTCTGCCTTATTGTAAAGTAAGAGTTACCACAAGACTTTGACAATTTATTGACACTTGAAACATCACCTACAGCCTCAATCTCCACCATGGTTCACTATAGCAGAATAATTCGTTCATCAGTGTTCATCACAATTTAAGTCCCATCAAAGCTAGAGGGACTTTAAGCTCCAACACACAGCTAGAGATATGCAATGAGTTATCTAGCGCTTATCATTGTGAATAGATATAGGGCAAAGAAAGAAGGAACACTTTTAGGAGCCTTGATGTATGTGGATATTATATGGTATTTCCCTTAATCTCTTGTATTTTAGTTATTTTGGGTACTTATGGCTTTTACTATTAATATGTGTAATTTAAGTGTATCGATTAGTTCAGCAGGATCTTCATAGTTTGGATCGAATTTTGGGATGATTAAAGACAATATGGAGCTATAGGAGTTAAAGGTGGATAAAGGGAGAAAGGCTAAGCAGAAGACAGCTTCAAGAAATCGATTGGCAAATTCAAATCGATGGTAGTATTCACGCGATGGTTTGGGATCGTTTGGGCATATCATATTTCTTCTTTGTTTGCGTTTAATGAGGGGGTATTTAGTAATTTAGCAACTCTTTTTAAATTCAAGATAAACAAGAGTATAAAGTGAGAAATCTAATTTGTAATATCACTTTTCATTATTCAGCTTTTATTTAAAATGAATACGATTGTGGAGAAGAAGAACCTAGTTTATGTTCAATCATTGAGATCAATGAGATTCATTTATCCAATTTTTTCCCATTGCATTTTGGTATTTTATCTTCTAATTCCCAGTATTGATTTATTTGTTATAGACTTTTTATTATGTTTTTCATTGGTTATATGCTAATTTCCATATGAGTGAGCAGTTAATTTTTAGGGCGATTGGGGATTATAGCAATATACCTACATATGTTAGCTTGATTCGATTAATGAGTTTGGATTAATCATTTCTATTAGATGTTTTCTGTATCATTTTTCAATAGGGCCAACTTCATTATTTTTGATTAGTCAAGTTTAGATTTTAGCGATTGGAAGACATAGACAATATACGTCAATAGTAGAAAGAGACTTTCCTGGTAAGAAGAGATAGGTTAGGAGTAAATTCTATGGTTATGATTCGAGAGAGCTGTGTGACCCTAATTTGATTATGCTTGTTATGAATTGTTGATGCAATCGTAATAACTGCTAAGTAAAACCTATAGACCTAGTTCGTTAAATCATATAGTTTATTCTTATATGGTGCTTCGTTTTATTAGGTCTTACTCAATAAATAAACAAGATTTTTTTGTTAGTTTTAGATGCTATTAATTTAAGTTAATAGTGTAGTGCTGGTAGTTTTACAGCAGGTATTTTGATAGGCACACGACATCAATTGGCACCGTGGGGGAGGCTTTATTTAATTGAATTAATGTTGAGTTTGATATTTTCTCTTTTTGTATTCTCTTAAAGAATGATCGTTTGTTCTTAAGGACAGTACTTACGATGTGCACATGTTTTTTTGTGTATGCGTAGGTCTTCTCGAATGGGGGTTTGATTCTTAGACCAGAAGTGGAACGCGTTCATAGACGAAAAGAATCCCAAGGGATGGGATTTTTGATTTTCATCTTCGTAAGTTTTTTACTTATCCGAAACTGATGTTAGAGGAAGGGAGCAGTCAGTGAGCAACGAGGTAGTATTGATTTGAAGAAATGGCTAGAAATCTCTATGGTACTCTCAGCCTGGAGTGGAATGAAATCTGAAAGGCCGGTGCGCCATGTACTTTAGAGGCAGCTACTTGAATCAGCGTTGCGCTGCTGAATACATAGATTGAGGCATCATTTGGAGGAAATGCAATAAAGATCGACACATATCTCTAATTTCTCAATACTGTAAGCACGATTAAGATGCTGGAGTGAGATGATACAGCTCGTGTTTGTTTTCATTTCTCATTGCGGCAGAGCCGATATGTTGAAGAGTCTTGATCTGCCTCTTATCAGTCATGGGATGCATCTTCTTGCGTTCTTCAAAGAGTGATCCAGAAGACGCAATAAGGAGTCAATCACAATAAATCGCGCGAGTTTTGATGAGATCTGCTGAGCCGAAGCGCTACAAAGGAGCTACATCGTGTCTGTCTCATAGGGTTAGAGAATGTCTTGTTAGACCTCTATAATAGTTTGAAAGTGAATATCGGCATTATTTCGATTATGCACTGGGAGGTAGAGTTAGAAGTTTGAGATGGAACTGAATTGAGGAGATGGCATCTAATGCGATATGAATCCGAGTGTGACGAGAAGAACTGGCACATTGAGTCGATAAATTCCTCTGTTGGAGCTCAAAATCAGCATCAACAGAAGTTAGATGGATAATGATGATCAGCCTAGTTGCTGTTTTTGAGGCGAGTGAGATATACTCGGATAATGTGGGGGGAATTGGGAATCTAGTAATGGATGTAAATTCATAGGAGCAGTAGCGCGTTTAAATCGCAGACGTACATACCTAACACATATACAAGAAGGCTGAAAATCGTCCATATCCTGTCATACAGAAGTAACATGTGTTGACTAATCAATTGTCAACAGCGCAGCCCGCCTAAAACAGTAATCTCATCAGCGCGTCATCAGAAGCGCAGTAATCGTGAACAACGCACAGCAGCATTGCAGGCAGATTATATCGCATAACTGAGTTGAAAACATGATGAGCGATGCGAAGGATCAGAGTTCTATGAAGCAGTTTAAAACGCAAGTCCACGAATTCAATCTTTGTCACTCAATAATTAAGCAATGGATACAAGTGAACGTATTCTGTATTAATGACAAAGGCAGCAGGGTGCTTCTCGCAACCAGCACACAGACCGAAGGATAGTTGTCATGAGTCACCTTCCAGTGGAACTAGCTAGTAGGTACCCATGCCTCAATGAATGATGGCGATGTGCAAAAGGAAGTTGTTGTAGAATGCTGAAATTAGGCAGATGAGAGAAGCAGACAGGAAGAGTTGTAGATGTTAAAGGAGGAGGACGGCAGTGAGCGCCTCCTATTGTCGGCACTCTATTAATGCTCTCCAGCTAGAGAGCAAGAAGAGCGGACCAGCAGTTCACAAGTTCCCTGTATGGTAGAATGAGGTAATTGGTTCTTTACTGGAGTTAGTATCAAGTTTCTTTCTTATGCTAGTTTTTTAGGAAAGACTGTTGACTAAAAGAGCGCGATCTCTAAATGCGGTGGATGTTCTTTTACTGTAAGTGAGTGCTATAATACAGATAAGTTACAAAGTGAAAGATCTGTAAGCTTTTCTCTTCAATGTGATATGGGTTTGCATATCGATAAGGCATTTGGTGCATGTTAGGTCAGTGTTGTGTTTACCCTTGTCGATCGCATAAACTGCAGAGGGTCTAAATGTTAGTATTATCTAATAGAGATGGCTAATCGTTTGTAAAATATCCATGGGTGTTAGGTGGAGTCTGTTTGTGTGGGTAAGTGTATATTTTGTGGATTTTGTCGTGCTCGACATGGTTGAGGATACCACATTCGTATCATTTAGGAAAGACCTTTTCATACAGTAGGGGCGATATAGATGTAAGAATGAAAGGTTATTTGATGTTGGGATTGAAAGGGTTTCAATCTCTCTAGTGCAATTTAAGAGTCCATTAGGCTTCTATGTTGTATCGTACAGGTGATCTGTTGTGCAGGATAACGTTCTCGATTCCTATGAGATATCTGGAGGAATTTTGGTGTGTTGAGTATCTTATCAGGTGAAAGGATCCCATAGTGATGCTCTAGTTGTAGCACTAGATGGCAGGAGGAGAGCCGAAGGCTAAGGATGCACCCTAGTAGCAATGTTTGAGGTTAAAGAAGCTGAATGAAAACCGCCTTAATCTAAATATGTGTTCTGAGTGAAAATGAGTACCTGTGATTGTAATGCTGCACTGATGTGAGCCAGCTCAAAAGCTGTATGTTTGTTTTTCATAAAAAGTCTTGGGTAACATTAAGATTTAAGGGTTTGCGATTTTTGTATCACGGGATCAATAGAAGAAGGCCCGATTGCATACAAGGCCAGTGGGAATGAACGATATGCAAGAGGTGGTGCAGAAAGAGGGTAATGAAATTTCTTGAAGCGGTATTATTCCTTTTGTTCTAAGTGGTGAGTCAGTCAATTGTGTAAGAGGCGGACTACTGTTGTGAAAAAATGAAAAAAATATTGATTCCCAACTAGAATTGTGACGGAATGGCGGATGTTAATTGATGTCAAGGCGCTTAATTTTGGCTACAGGAAATTTCCTTCATTAGTGATTAGATGGTGAAGCGTTAGGTGACATATATTTTTTGCTATTTGGATGGGTATTCGGATTTATGCAAATTTCGATTCCTTGAAGATCAGGAAAAGACTCTTCAATGTCCTATGGTATTTTGCAATTCGTAGGATGCATTTGGATTATGTAGTCAGAACTTTTCGAGATGATGATGAGTATCTTTTGAGTTGTTAAGAGTTGTCATGGAAGTATTTATTGTAATTTTGTGTGATGTTATGATTAGATGTATGCTTGAAATTGACAAGAGTTGTTAAAAGCTGCGAAGAGTAATTGTGTCGAATTGGGAAAGTGTCATTTTAATGGTCAAGGAAGGTGAGTGTACTTGGTCATACTTGTAATTCTAGGGGATCCAGTGAAAAAAGCAAAGGTGAAGTGGTAGAGCAATCTTCCCTCCTGTATGTAAGGGGTGCGGATTTCTTGTCATGTGGGAGCTCTCATGTGATTTTCTCAGCGGACAGGGAACATTTCTAGCGTCATGAAATCCTCAAAATGGGCATACTTGAAGTGGAGATCTTTATGTATGAAGGGGGCCATTGGGAAATTTACATGGAACATCCCTTCCTCTCAAGGGAATCAGTTCATCCTTGGTACTGTGATATGTGTCATGGGTGATAGCCATTGAACTCCGAATGTGAATTACCTGTGATGAGACTGTTCAGGCAATATTTTCCCAGATTCGAGTTCCTAGAGCTGTGATTAGGTTAATAGGGGATCATTCTTCATGAGAAGAGGTTAGATAAGCTCTCGGAATATGGAGTCATCATCGCTATGGGGTTGGCATATCCTCATATAGCGGCAATAGAGGTATGCATAGGATACGAATCAGCCCTGAGAGACAGTTGCAAGTGCAGAAAAGATTGGAGTGGCAGTTGAGTGAAGCTAAAGGGTCCGAAAGCTTTAACATCGGATTGCACGTCATCTCGCATATGATCAGTTGTACTATGGTAGGTGTCCATTCTAGTAGCAGGTATAAATATTCTGGGCTTTATAAAGAATGAATGGATGCGATGCGGGGTAGAAAGGCTTCAACTGATCATTAGATGTTCTGCTTGGAGCTTATGATTTCCAAATTATTTACAGGAGAGATAAAGATGTGCAGATAGAGATGTGAGAGGGAGGTTTAAGTAGGGGACAAGGTGTTACTATCAACTCTAGACTACGGTTTTTCCTAGAGTGAAGTTAGGGGGCGGTCATTCACCATTACGATGTAGTAAGTTAGGGTTCGTTGAGCTTCAAATGATAATGGTGAGAAGTTAATTCAAAGGACAGTCTAAATTATACATGAGGACAAATGGTGGACTGGTGAGGTTGTATACTCGAGAATATATCCTGAGGCGTAGAGGTAATAAGAGGCTCGTGATTAAACAGAGGCTTTGCAGGAAGTTTTTAAATGATGTTAGAATGTAGTGAGCTATAGTGTCCTGTAAGTAGAAGCTGTTTGTGTGAGTAAGGATGAGGATTGTCAAATTTAATAAGTTGTGGAAAAGGAGGTTCGTAGAGATAAACGTAGGTTGGGGTGTAGGACCCAGTGATCGGATGGGTGGATAATTTGAGCTGAAGCTAAACCGATCGATTTGGTTCAACCGACGTGGGTCAGTTGGATTGATAACCGATCGAGTGAGGAAGTGATGGTGTAATAAGGTTAAACGATGGTTAAGTCTGTAGGTTCAGTAAGTATAGTGAGAATGCTTGCGAATAATTGATCGAACTAGAGGTATATTCAAAACGATCGTTTGGGTTGATCGATTGGTTGAGGTCGATCGACTCGAGACGAGAAAGTTTGGGGCATACCCACGATGGTTCAAGTAACGGATCGGTTTGGTTGGTAGGATCAAACGGGTCGACGGCGCGAGAGTTTGAGTATTATGGACCATAGGTTAAACGATCGTTTAAGTAAAACGATCGGTTTGAGTGTGGTTCAGGAGGTCGACGACTTGCGCTAAGTAAATTGCGTACCCAACGATCGGTTCAGGTAACCGATCGTAGGGTCTGGTTATGGCGAGAAATTAGAATTTGATTGGCTCTCGTGATTCCTATTATCTCCTTATTCTATCCACTATCCAACTCTCAACTATCTCTCCATCTTAACCTACACTCATGCTCAATTCTCTATAGCTACAAAATTAAATCCTCTTTCTCCTTAATATTCATCAAATTCTTCAAATCTTATCCTTCTTTTCTCTTTCATCTCTAATCTTCCATCTTATATCTCTTCTCACTCACTTTCCATATCCATTTAACATCAAAATCCATTAATGGTCTAGGAGGAAAGAAGAGAGAGGAGAGAGAGCACTCCAGAGGCCGTGTGGAGGTGAGACGAGGTGGCGTTATCGGTGCACTAAACAACGGGTGACATACGTTGGCGATACCGAATTGTTTCTGGAACACTCCAAGGTAAAATTTTATAACTTAAAGACGAGGTTTCGCGCAAGCACGTATTTTGATCATGCATATATGCGTACCTCGGTGGGATGATGCAACGGTTGTGTGGTAGTTTTGGCATGCTCTGTATATCACATTTGCGATACCTCGCAAAATTGCTTAGTTTTTATGTTCTTTTGACTTTTGTATACGCAGAGGAGGACATTATATGTACTTCATACAGGTTGTTTACAGGGAGTTAGGGCATATCTTGGTTGCTTCTCTGTCAGTGTTGGGTGTTTACACTACCAAACATTGAACCTTTCGGTTGTGTGCTGATTAATTTGTGGGTAGCTCTGAACAGGTTTTCATGTCGCTAGACAAATTGCTGCCGGTTTTATTAATCAAGACCGATAGTTGTATTGGAAGGTTAATGGGGGGACCGTTCGGTAGATATGAGGCGAACAACAGACAAGGAGCTGATTTTTGGGGTGGTGACAGTTCGATGGTAACTACAAATAAACATTGGGCATATTGGGTTCGTATGTTCAATTTGCTAGCATGCAGTTCCGAACCTTGAATTGTACTTTTGGGGCGTTGGCAAACGTCTTTGCGAGCAGTACAGAATTTAACGATCGAGTACTATTCCTGAAGTCACTACTATAGACTTCTATTACCTTGGACCCCCTTCAGGGGTGTACGAGGGGTAGAATTAGGGGCAGTGGTCCTTGCTTAGGCGAAAGGGTGCCCACTACTCGTTCTCTCACCGAGCCCTCACACGGCTCTGCTCCAACTCTAGAGTAATGTTGTACTCCTGAGGACATCTCTGATTCCACAAAGCTCACCTAGGGCAAGCTTATGCTACTCCCCCGGAATAACGCTCTTTATGTAGGGTATAACATTGCTATACAGAAGTTGGGTGATCGTTGACCGTTAACAGGTCTAACATTTTGAGACTGATTTCGCTTGCTATGTAATGTATGATATTTTGGTGGAAGGAATTACACTGAGGTTTCTTGGTCCCTTACTTGAGTGGCGTTTGGTGCGATATGGTAGTGCAATGGCTTTGGCGGTGGTTTTGGGAGCATTATCAGGGTGATGGTTTGGGTCGTGGATGGATTGAATGAAATGATAATTATAGGATGTGAGTGCTTGTTTCTTTTCTCCCCTGCTTGAGGATGCTAGATTGACTTTGGGGGGAGGAAAACTTTATATGGATGGCGGTGGTTTGAGGTATGGTTTCGCTTTTAGTGTAGTTTTTAATGTTGTAGTATAGTTTATTGCTTTAGATAGGTAAAAGGTTTGTCATTCATTGGAGTGGGAGTTTACTTGCAATCAAAAAATGTATGTTTCTTAGTGTATTAGGAAAAAACTAGTGAATCTCTTGCTCTTCGATATGATTGGATCTCTTGAAAAGCATGTCTCTAGCCATTGTGAAATTTTAATGCTGTGATGCTTGAACTTACCTTAGTGGTGTGATTGCTTTCTGATTTCTAGATTTGGTGAATGAGTAGACTGATGTTCTTTGAACGAGGAAGACAGACTTGAGAGGATTTGGTTAAATGCATGGTTAATTTAAATTTCAATTCTTGTGTGTTAGTTCTAGTGTTACTTCTCGTAGTCTTGGCTTGTATTTGTCTATTTGGCTATTTTGGCGTGTGTTTGAGCATGATGGAGTCTTTCGTTTTAGGAGTGTGCGTAGGTGTAAACATTATCTTGTCTGATTTGAGCTGATCTTATTTATAATTATTCATTAAATCCCATTTTGGCCTGTTCTTGTAACCAGTCCAATTGGGGGCATATATTGGATGGTCGATGTGTGTTTCATGGATGCTTTTTATGGAGGCTCATGTTGTGGAAATTTGGTGGTGTTGTGTATTCAATTTGGTTTTAATTTGAGTGTGTATGTTTCTATGTGTGCAAGGCAAAGGGTATGTTTAAAGTCCTCACTTGATAAACATGTGTCATTGGTTCTTGTAATTGAGTACTTTCAAGTCTTAGTTTGGTATGCATTTTAGTCGCTTTAGGTTGAGTGCTATGTATCCTTTCAACAGGAGTGTTGGTGAATGGGAGGGTGCTACGTGATTTAAGGGCAAAAATGATTCATGTGCACTTTTATGCGCATGTGGGGTGGTGAGCATTTGGGTTATTTTTACCACACGAGGAGTGATTAGGAGAAGTTTTCTTGATTCTGTTCTCTCTATCTTGATGGCTGGTGTGTTGTTGATGTCAGTTTGGATAAGCTGAGTTACTTGGGATTTTGGTGGGGATTGGTCATGATCTTGCGATATTGTTTTTATGGGTGAGAGCTTTGATTGTGAGCTAGTGAGCTTGGCTTGAGGAAATCAAGTTATGGTTGGGGGAGTTTGATGTATTGGATTAGTGTATGCTTTCCCCTCATTTTTTGTATTTAGTATTTTGGATCCAGGCTTTTGCTACAATATTGTGTATTAGTGTTTTGATTAGTTTCAGGATTTTTATATTTTTGATCGTTTTGGGATGATAAACACAGGAGCTCCGGGGTGCAGAGGCGTGGATTGCGAGAAGGGCTAGAAGGAGAGCAGCTCAACGTCGGCTAAGATCAGATCGTTCATTCACGTCGGTTTGGAATCCGGTTGGGCATATGTTTTCTACTTTGTTGGCTTTATGAGGAACGACAATTTTGTAATTTAGCAGCTCTTATTTATTAAAATTTAACCAAGAGTATAAGAGAAGAATTAATTTTTAATACTTTAAGTTTTATTTGAAATGATACGTATTGTGGAGAGAGAACTATTTATCATTCTCTAGTTGAGAATAATAAGATATTCAATTCATATTTATTTCATTTTGGTATTATTTATTTATTTTTAGTATTGCTTTTAATTCGTTATGTTTTTTATTTTTTTCCAATTCATTATATGATTCTTTAATATGAGTGAGTAGTTCAATTTCTAGGGCGCTGGGGATCTATCGATATGATTGCGTTTTGCTTGATTGATTTTTTGGCTTTTAAATAATTTCTATAGATGGTTTATGTTATATTTGCAGGGCATTAAGGTTAATTTGATTAGTCAGTATAATCTAGGATTGAGATTAGACGAGTAAGTATAGGTAGAAGAGACTTTCAGGTCGAGAGATAGGTTAGGGTAGTTTATGTTATTGATTCGAGAGAGTTGTGGACTATTTTGATTCTTTTGTTATGATTATTGATGGCGATTACTGTTATCTCTATTATCATAGCTAGATCGATCATATGAGTTTATTCTTCATGTTTCAATCGTTTTCATAGTTTTAATTCTTATTCAACTAAATTATTTTATATGTAGATCTTAATTCAGTTATAGTAGTACTTTTTCGTGATATCTGTCATAGTTGAGTTAGTTTTGAATGGTAATTTTGATAGAGGTAACCGTTGCATGGTTAGCTTTGACTAATATTCAACAGCAAATTCATGATGATCCTCGGAATACTACTCTTTTTGCTGCTAAGAGAATTGTTGCTACAGAGTAAAAATCTGCTTTAGAGAATCATCTCTCTTTCTTGAAGCAAAAAGCCAAAGCCACATGGATTATTAAAGATGGTGATTCTAATTTCGCTTGTTTTTATAGGGCAATCAAGTAAAGGCGTTTGCAAAATAATGTATATMCCATCTATGATATTGATGGTGTTCTTCATACTACTCCTGAGGCTATTGGTGAGGCCTTTCTTGCTTACTACAAGTCCCTATTMGGTTCWCAGAGATGCAGGATAGGCTTAATGTTAATTCTGACATTGTAGGCTGTGGTCCTCTTCTTTCTGCTGATCATGTTAGATTTATTTCTCAGCCTTTTACTGCAGATGAAGTAAAACAGGATATGTATTCTATCTGTGGAGATAAAGCCCCTGGACCAGATGGTTTCACTACTCTCTTCTTGAAAGATAACTGGGATGTTGTTGGTGATTTTACTACTAAAGCTGTGTTGGAGTGTTTGGATTCAGGTAGATTGCTCAAATCCATTAATGCTACCTTTGTCTCCTTGATCCCTAAAGTGACTTGTCCAAAGGATGTATCAGAGTTCAGGCCTATTTCATGTTGTAACACCATATATAAARGCTTCTCTAAGGTTCTTTGTGATAGATRAAGGTATGTGTTACRTGACATTATTTTTGAGAATCAAGGTGCCTTTGTTCATGGTCGTTTCATCATACATAWTATTATGATTTGTCAAGACATTGTTCGARATTATGGGAGAGCAAATGTGTCTCCTAGTTGCTTAATGAAAATTGACTTGAGGAAAGCCTATGACACGGTTGACTGGTCTTTTTTGGAGGATTTTATGAGGCAACTTGGGTTTCCTGATCACTTTTTACATTTAATGATGCAATGTGTTTGCACTCCTAAATTTTCTTTGGTTATTAAAGGTAGCCCCTTTGGTTTCTTCTCTTTTAGGAGGGGATTGAGGCAAGGTGATCCTCTTTCCCCTTTTCTTTTTGTCTTTGTGATGGAATATCTTTCCAGAACGGTTTCTCACATGATTCAGAATACTTCTTTCAAGTTTCATCCTCGTTACAGACTGGCTAAACTCACACATATGTGTTTTGCCGATGATTTGATTCTCTGTTGTAAAGGTGATTTGGAGTCGATCAAGGCTCTCCTATATGCTTTTCAGGTGTTTTCTCAGTCTACTGGCTTGAAATCCAACATCCAAAAGTCAGAAATGGTTTGTAGGGGTATGAAATATGATGACATTCAGGAGGCTCTTTCTTGCTRTGTTTTTTCTCYAGGCCAACTTCCATTCAGATATCTTGGTGTCCGAATTTGCTCAAAGAATATTGCAGCCATAGATTGTCATATTTTAGTAGATAATATGGTTGCAAGGATCAAAGTTTAGAGCTCAAGTCATTTGTCTTTTATGGGGAGAGTTCAGTTGGTGAATTCGGTGTTGTACGYGCGTGTGGGCGTCACTAGGCCGGAATGGGTCCGGTCCCTCTGCCTCGGGGGGTACAATTAGTTGATGACTCGGATTAGTTGCTAGAATTGAATTCTTACTTTTGCATAGTGTGAGTATGC
>SNQN01002021.1:0-22120 GCA_008642245.1 Bassia scoparia | reverse complement strand
GATCTTGCGAGAAGTTACTATAGATACGCTTCGCAATGCATGTTTGTATCGCTTTTATCTTTAGTTACACATTTGAGAAAATATAACAATTGAATTTAATAATCATTTATAACAATTGAATATTAATAATCAATTTATTAATACGAATCAAACAAGACCCCACATGACTATATTTTATAACTATACATTGAATAATTATTTACAAGTTTCTCTTCACTTGTGAATAGTGAAATAAACGGATGTGGCATGAATTTCATAGAACGAGGAGGTAGTCTTTTAGAATTTGATATTTTGCGAAGACTGTGGACTAAGAGTAATACTCCAGTTCTTAAAGTGAACACGTTGACCGTGACAAAGCAGTACTCGTAAATCGCAATTGGATTTTGTGGACTTGATAGATAGATAGATTAGAAATTGATCTAAATACAAAAGCAGTCGACTAATTTATGCTGTATATAAAGAATAAATATTTTTTTTTAGCCAAACAAGATCTTTTCAAAACATTTTGTTGTGAGAGAACACCTGTTTAAAATATTTTTTATATAAGAAGGGATAAAAACAAAGAGATACCTATAACGTTTGTGAGAACATATCAAATGATATGTATTAAAAATGAAGCAATATTGGATTCTTTAAACCCTTGATATTATTAATTACTATACATAGTGCACGCGATGCCGTGCTTGAATAAGAAAATGTTGATATGCTTAAAAAATAATTATAAGACTGTACTTAATTAAAATTTGAATAAATAATTTGATATTAATTCTAATAGCTAACTAAGGTAGCTCACACGCATTATTTTGAATAAATAATTTGTATTGTAATCTTTGATTCCCCATAAAAAAAAGGAAAAGAAACTATGATTTGAATTCAATAATAACTATCCATAATAGTTTTATCAATTTGGAATATGATCGTAGTTGTAAATTTCTTTCAACTAATGAATTAAGTCACATAATAATATCTATTCTTGATTTTGGTATAAAGCACACCATCAATTCATAATTTTTTATAAGACTCTTAAGGGATAAGTCAACATCTTTTAACCTATCAATTCATTAAGGTACTACCGTATTTAAGAGGGGACACCAATGTTCCTGCCTCTTTCCCCACATACTTAATAATTAGAGATTATTAATTAAATAATGTATTATTATTATATTATTATATTATTATATTATTATTACTTTTTATTATTATTATTATTATTCATTATTTATTATGTTATAGTTATGTTATCGTATGTTATGTTATGTTATGTTCATGTTATGTTATGTTTATGTTATTGTCTATGTTCATGTTACTGTTATGTTTATGTTATGGTATTTATGTTATGTTATGTTATGTTATGTAGGTATTTATGTTATGTTATGTTCATAGTGATATATTATATTATATTATTATAATTAATACTTCTATATGATAATATTCTATATACTATATTAATTAATATAATTATATTATATATTATTATATATATTATATATACAATTATCATTATTTATATTATATGATATTATTATTATATTATATTACTATTATATTATATATCATTATATATTATTATATTACATTATATTATATTCATATTATCATGATATTATATTATATTAATATCTATATCTACTATTACTATCATATTACTATAAATACTATAATTATCATATTTATTATTTTATATTCGTATATATATATTTATATTATATTATTATAATTTATTATCATTAATATATTAACTTATTAAATTATTATTATTAACACCAAAACGTTGTCAAGCTTTACAACCAAATATGAAATCAAAGCAAAACAACAAGAAGGTTGGAGGGAGAGTCGACATACAAATCTGAACTCCTCACTGCCTCGAACTATAGCCGAAACGAAGTCTACTTTATTATTATTATTATATATTATTATATTATTATTATTATTATTAATTATTATTATTATATTATTATTATTATCATTATTATTATTTATTATTATTATAATTATTGATTATTATTCATTATATTATCATTATTATATTATTATTTATTAATTATTATTATTAGTAAGTAGTAGTAGAACATTACAAGCGGTAAATATATCCACGTCAAATGCGTGCGCACTACCCTCTTAAATAGTCAAATATTTATTTTTTTTTATGTCTATTTTGTAGAGATGATTCTGTTTTAGAGCGACTTTACATAAAGAACTATCTCACCGTAGTACCTTTTCTGATCCATCAATCAGACCACAGATGGAGAACATCCCTCTTACATCTTATACTAACACTACAAGAGAGCACTAGTGCACACTCATATTAGTGCCGATAGTGTTCCAATTTACATTCTAAGTATATATCCTTATCATGGTCATTTAACTTGAATTACTCACGTAATGGTTAATCCATAGAGGGTATAAGGATCTTCTTCTGCGATATGGTTTAGGTTTTGACATGAGCAACGCTCATATATTATATCATAAAATAATTTGTGTGTCTTTTGAGAGTCTGATGCATATTGTGACTTGTGCATTACAAATGTATTTATATCGATAAATTGTCTCTTTCATTTATTTGTGCCATGTTTCTAGAAACCTGAACATTTATGAATCAATCTAGATTTTTGTAAACCAAAGTTTTCTAGTAAGCCGAAATAACCACCGCATCAGCCTAACATCTTCTGACTCCTTAGTCCTTATAATGATTTTGTTAATCACCGACTTTCTCAGTTTATGTTCATAGAACACCTATTGCTCTTATCTCACTTATTTTGTTGGTCAGCTTTCAATGGTACATATTAATAGTTATAGTTATCATTGACTACACTCATCTTCTTTCCCTTAAATGTAATATTGTTATAGTCGAGACTCGATAACCGATTATATTGATTTCTTATACAATCTTGATTTGCAGGATCTAACTCATTCTTTCATTATATACGATATATCACGTTGATCGTCTCATATAAACCTTACTTATGCCCACTACTGTGGATCTCTTAAAGCACCCGTTCTAATACACATTGTTCACTAATGCTTCTCATTACTTTGTGGTACTACGTGGTCTGCTCACCTTTTTAAATTTTTCTATTGTTTTTATGAGAGGTGGTTCTTTTGGATTTAGATACTCTTTATAAGTTCTTCTCTTAACTTTATATCTCTGTGTTCTCCGATGTCTATTTTTTCAGAGATGGATAATTTATTGTGACATAAAATCTATTTTAGAGATCGCCTTTAGTCTCTCGGTTTAAATACCATCAAAGGTTCTACTGTCTTTGGCCACGGCATAAATTATCCAACATGTCACCTTCTCAAGTCACTCTTCCAAATTGACACTCTATCAATTGAGACTCATGGCTATAGGATTAGACCTCTAGTTCGTCCTTTCATGTCTAGAATCAGAACCTAGACAGCTCTTCAACAATTCAAAGGCTCATAAAATTCATGTCTAGAATCAGACCTAGACCAAGACACTCTCAAATCATGTCTAAACCAGACCTAGACTAGACTCTTTCAAATTCAAAGGCTCATTCAAATCATGTCTTAGGAATCAGACCGTAGACAAGACTTCTTCTCAAACCATGTCTAGAACTCAGACCTAGCAAGGCCCTTTCAATTCACTGAACACTCTCAAATCACGTTAGAACAGACGACAAACCCTTTCAAATTCAAGCACCTCTTCAATCATGTCTAAGAACTAGACGCCTAGACTAGACTTTCCAAATTCAAACGCTATTCAAATCATGTCTGGAATACAGACCTAACCAGATCTCTCCAACCATTCTAGAACCAGACCTGACAAGGCCCTTTCAAAATTCAATGACGACTCTCAAAATTCACGTCTAGAACCGACCTAGCAAGACCCTTTCAAATTCCAAAACACTTCTTCAATCATGTTCTTCAACAGATAGACAAGACTCCTTCAATTCAAAGACACTTCTCAAATATGTCTCAAACCAGACCTAGACAACCGGCCCCTTTCGAACTCAAACTCTTTCAAAATCAATGACTCCTGCCCGCTTCTTTCTCAATATCAAGGTCAAAGTTACTAAGTCAACTTGCATTGGAAATTTCGCCTAGACATAAAAAACAGGACCTATGTCGTCCACCAAGGTAGTCCTTATCACTGAATTAGGGCATCATTTCCACAGTCGATGTTCATTCTTCCGCGAAAGCAAGGGACGCGCCTGATTTCTCCCGTCAGACGCCGACGGAGGAGAATGATGCCGCTCAAGGACTCAAAACACATACAAGCACATCAACCGATCGGGACCGGCAACAGGTAAATACTAACTTTGTTTTGCATCGGGGTACCGGCGAAACGAGGGTTTTAACTCGAAAGCGGTTCGCAGGAGTCTGAGTTTGCTCCTCCGTCCCGAATCGAAACTGTGACTTTCGTCTACAGACCAGTCGTCTCATCCAGACCGAGTCGAAGTCGGGTCGGCCTTTCTGTAGACACCTGAAATGTCTCCCCCAAATGAGTTAGTGATAGGACAACATTACCGGCGTTCCTCGGCGAATTCGTTTCGACTCAGAACAGAGATAGCATTTTGAACTTCACAACAAGTTGACAAATACGGTAGACGGTCGTACCGGAACTATTGAGCCAAGGTCAAAGATCGGCAGAAAATTTTCTTTCGATTGTCTCTCTACAACGTCGCAATCCTTGCACATTCGCCTAATTTCCCTCAAGCTAGTGAAATAAACCACAACTTTGTCCTCTGTCCCCGGAAACCGAATCAGGGAAGCTTCTAAAATCGACCGACAATCCTTTAAATCTCGTAAGTCTCAATTTCGCGAAAACTAGAATGAATTCGCTGCTCATTACACAAGTCCTCAACACTTGAATTCAAACTCGAAGATTGCGAATTAGAATTTTTGGATTTCTGGGATTCAAACAAAGTAAGAAATTACCTAACTTTCCTTTGAAGGAAGTACCAACGGACTTAAAGGAAGTACCAGCCGTAACCTAATACTTAGCGACCAATACCCCAACATAATAGCCAAAACATGCAATTACTCACGGCTTAGACAAATTAACAAAATTAATACATATAATTGGGATTTTTAAAAAACGGTGCCTACCAAAGGAATTTCGTATAAACTTATGCCTACCAAAGGAAATTTCTCCATAAATTTTTGAACCCATTATATATAAATTCAAGATCCACCACTGCTCGACAGCCAGTGATAATCGCGCGTACAGGATCATAATTAATAATGGGAAAATTATAGTATGGTCTTCAAAAAAAAGGCCATGGTAATATCTAAGGTGCAACCAATTATATAGCTCCATTTTGATGAGTCAGTAGGATATAGTTTGGGAAATTCATGAATTTTGTATTTTGTATACTTGTACATTATTCATGTATTTTTGTATTTATTCAATTATATATTTTTCAAAATAAGAAAATTATTTTATGATATTTGTATTTATGCTTATAGACCTTTTATACGTATATACGATATACTCTATAAATTTAAATCTATACCCTTAATAAACTAAATTATGTTTTACACATTTAGCCTTGATTAATTTATTAGATTGTGTTTTACACTTATACCCTCAACTCATTAAAATCAATAACCTTCTATTGATCAAAATTATTCAACTTAAAATTTMCAGTTGACTTCGTCTTCCTTATCATCAATGGAGGTAATAAGAATGGTGGTTGTGACTTAAAAAATAAAATATTAATTTGTTGTACTATTATGTGAAGAACGAAATGAATCTACAAGTCTCTTTCATTTTCAATTATCATATTATGCTCAAATACTTGGAAATTAGATACGTATGAATCTCCATGGTCGTTATTTTACAAAAAAAAAAAATTAAAAAACAACCTTTTTCAAATCTCATTCATTGAAAAAACATCATTAATTAAATTGCGGCTATTATTTTTACAGTTTAGTGATTACTTTATCAAGTTCTTTTTGGATTTTTTTTAATAATCTTCACGAATAAGTGTAGTTGGAGAGATTAGGATTTTAATTTTAACTATTTTTAGGTTGGGTAGGTACGTACGTTGAAAAGATCACAATTTAATTCTAGAAAATACRCAGGCTGAATTTTGGACATGTCCAAATTAAGTTGGTTCTTGTATTTCATTAACATGGTCGTATATATTTCTGTATATTATTCATACACAAGTCTAGATTCTTTTCCATGAAAATCGAACCCGATTAGTGTGTAATTCAAAGCCCAAAATTAAGGTGATTTATTTCCTTAATGAGATATGTTAAAAGGAGTAAGAAGTATCAATGAATCTTTTAAAATTAATCAGAATTAAGGAAAGAAATCATGAGAATTTAAAATCATCAAATAAATGGAGAGTTTCACAAAGTTGACATGTGATTGATTGTGGCTATTAGCACCAATAAATCAATTGTGTTCTTTCAATTTTTGGGAATTAAAATCAATGACATATACTATGATGCCATTGACATATCCAAACTTTTGACAATATAATTTTTATTCTTTAATTCAAGTTTTAATGCAGTAGTTACCAAATAGGATAGTTTCGTGATTTAATTTACCTTATAAACTAAACGAATCTAAGTCTCATGTTCAATTATCTTACTAAGCTCAAGCATCAAGAAGTTTTACATGAATCTCCATTGTTGAATTTCAAAAGAAAAAACATTATAAAAAACAATGAACCTTTTTTTGAACCTCTTTCATTCACAAAACATCAATAATTGAATTGTGGCTGCTATTGTTAAGATATAACGATTAGTATATCAAGTTTTTCTAGAATTTAATTTTTTTGATCTCCGTGGATGAGTGTTGTAGCAGAGATTAGAGTTTTTTAAAGTTTGGGTAGATTAAAGACGACTGTAATTTTATTTTGAAAAATACATGGGCAATTTCCTTACATTTTGACACTTCTATAGTATATTATGGACATATCCATAGTAAATTATATCACTTTAAAAATCTGGAATTTTCAATATTGGAAGTCAATTATGGACCATAAGTATCATTAAATTAGTGGATCATAATTTTAACTAATTAAATTAAAGGACTTTAATAATTTAATTATCAATGTCATTATTATCCACCCATTACAACAATCACTGCCTGACACACTCTTAAAATGGATTTTGAAAAAATAAATGATCAAAAACTCCAAATAGTAGAAAAAACAATCGTTGTGAATCAAAAAAGTGTAATAAATCATCCGAGCTAAAGTTAATAATTTCTATTTATATATTTAAAACTAGCTAGCTTTTTGATAAATCAAGTGCTTTAAAATAGTTTAATAGCATAATAACATCAAACATTTCTAAAACAAATCTATACATCAATCATACGAGCTCATTAACAATAAAAGTTAAAATGTCAACGATACCATTAGTATTTTTATTATAAATCGCAAAACTAAACAAAACAATGATTTATTCTGCTAAAGCCATAATCAATACCGTTAACTTGTAAAAATCCATATAACTTTCAGACCTAAATTCTTCCTTAATTTTTATTGATTAAAATCATTGATATCACTACATTACTCACTCATTAAGGAAATAAACGCCTTAATTAGCCATTGATTACACTCTAACCGGTTTTATTTTCTGAAATGAATCTAACATGTTATAACAATATACAGAAAATATATGCAAGTTAAAAATTACATAACCAACTTGACTCCACATTCAGCCTGCTATTTCCAGATTGAATTCGGATAGCCCCTGACTTGCAGGCAAGTTGCTTCCCCTGGCCCAATTAATATGACATTTAAAAATGTTTTAATAATTGGTAAAAACAAGAATTCACAAAACATACAAATTATAAACGTCAATCAGTCCCTTATTTCTCTATCAATTCATTCCATAATTACCGAGATATTCTTTCTAAAACTTCATCCAAAAAGATTTCCATTAAGTTAACCTTAGCCTTAAATTCTGAGTGAATAAAATCTCTATCAAATCACATTATTCGTTATTCCTTGTGTTATTATATACTAGCACTATTAAACACCTACGCGTGTATCATTTAAAAACAATTAAACTAATTGAAATAGAAATAAACTTATGCAATTTCGTGACATGATCCAAATTAACAATGATGAATATTATTATGATTTCAAAATTATTTATTGATTTTTTATTGAATTTCTAGACAAAGATTAATCGTATGTGTTTTAATCAATGTATAATACTTCTACTCTAATACATTGATAATATATTGATCAATATAATAATATAATGAGTAATTAATATAGTACGAATAAGAATTTATAGCTATTAATTCAATATTTTTTTTCAAAAAATTTTAATAATTAGGATCATAGAATAAATTAGTCAATAATTAATAATTATATTCGAACTTAATCATACTAATTAATTAAATTTCTTTCTATTTATGAGTATAAATAGTAAATTAATTAAGTTTGTATTAATATATACCTTTTATATTGCTAATATGAATTACTCCGTACAAAGAATAAGATTTCGTATTTTTTTAAGTAAGCGAATTAACTTTTACATCATTAAGTGATTAAGTCTTTAATAGGGGAACCATTTCCTCCCCCGCCCTTCCCTTATATAATAGAGATCATTTCCTTTTAACCAAATCAGTCCCTTAAACATAACATTTGGCAAAATTAACAAATACATTAATTATTTAGGATAAAATCTACAATATTATTATTATATATTATATTTTAGCCCAGCCATGCACATTGATGTGTACTATTACTAATAATCCCCGAGCATATGCTGCGTTTTTAAATAAATAACAATTTTTCTAAACTAAACTAAATTTAATTTTGAAAATAATGTTATTTTCAACAAAAAATTTTAATAGTATATATGAATTAATAAATTTGAAACTTTACTCAGCAACATTATTAATCTTCATTAAATATATTACATTTTTATGCGATAATTATGCAATAATTAATAGTGCACTTGGAGGAATTTTAAGGAAATTTGGAGACGGGATTGCTTAGTAAAGGTTATTAGATTCTATTTATAAATACTCATAGTCGCTTACACCCTTAAAATTATATAAGAAACATAATTCGCTTAAAAAAATGAACTACAACATTTTTTAAATCAATAAAGATACTTCCTCTATTTCAGAAAGTCATTCTCATTCACAAATCTTAGGTATTTTTGGAGAGCAAAGAGATAGAGAGTAAAAAGAAAAGATCCATGTTAGGAAGAGAATAGAGAGTTTATTTCCTAAAGAGAAGTGTACAAGTAATGTGAACTTCCTAAAATAGCAATGTAGCGAGCTTTCTAAACGGAGAAATTGAACATTTATTTTCTTAAGTGTAGGCCTAGCTACTTTTCACATTCGCCCCGGCCAAATAAAACTCAGAATGACCGTGAATTGATCGTCTTCAAGCACCCATCGTTAAAAAACCTAATATTTGCAACTAAATTATCCATGAAAATGGAAATTTAATCCCTCTAAAAAAAACATGATTAGTCTATTCTATAAATCTGAAAAAAGCCGCCGCAATTCAACTATTAATTTTTTCAATGAAGCAAATATTCAATGAGAAATTCTTTCAAATTTTTTTTAAAAAAAACTATGCAGATACATGAGACTCCAGATTTTTGGGCTTAATTAATGAGTTAATTGCACATAAAAGATTTTTGTATATTCATTCCGTTCTTGCGTGATAGTGTAATTATTTATTTAATTTGTTTGAAAAAAATCCTCCATAGATGACCACCATGGATGACATCCATTGATGACCTTTATAGCTTCAATCTTATAATAGAGATATTCGAATGGTAGCAGACATAATTTGAAGTTATTAATGTTGTACTGTTTAAGTTAGGGTAGACTACATATGTAATTCACAAATTAATTAGTTTAGGGTATAAGTGTAAATTACAATCTAATTATTTAAGGGTATAAAAGTAAATCACTATTCAAAATATAAAAAATAAATACATGAATTTATTTACTTAAATAAGAATATGAATACGAATACAAATACATGTATATACATAAATACATATTATATAAATAATTTCATGTATTTTGAAAAAAAAATGTAATTGAAAAAAATGCATATATATACATGTATGGGGTATATATACCAAATACATACCTAAAAATACAGTTAACTTTACTATTTATAACCTTACTGATTAGACAAAATGATAGGTTGAGATTTATTCGTTACCATGCCTTCTCAACACTGTAACATCATCCTTAATCATGTATAAGGCATGACATTTTTTTTGTGACATATATATTAGGTACTTCAAAAGTGTGCAAATATAGTTGAGTACTCGATAGCTTGTAATAATCGCACGTTCAGGATCATAATTATAAGGTGTACAAACAGTAGGACACGCCTTGTAATGTGCGCACAAACAAACAAAACATCTGATGAGAATTGTTAATAATGTATACTTCAATCCTTTATTCGGCATCATCATACAAAATCAAACATACACGCACGAGTATAATAGACCATTACTTTTAATTTGCTTACACTTTTCACGTACGTWCKWMGTACGTACGCTCCAGTTGTGGATTCACCATGATCATAAACTATATATTGTGATATTTTAACGTAAAACGCATGTAAATAACAGAAGCTTTGAATCACTAGATTACAAAACATTAAATAAAATCACAGTTGAACAATAATTGGCTTGCACTCTGATCTTGAATCCTTACTTTATAATCAAGAGCACTGAAATCCTCTAGGAGCTTGTCTCCCGCACACATTGAGAAGCAAGCTTAGATCAACAGGCAGATTAAGGTTGATTAGGTTCAACACATTCGCCCTGATCACTGTACAAAGGCATACAGCTGCCTCAATGTCTGCAAGACCTTGAATCAACGAGCAGCACGGCTGAACCGGAGGGCTCCCTAATTGAACATTCAGAAGTCCCCCTAGTAAGTTGCCACACACCCCTAATTTTAAGGCGTCGATAGGGCACCTGCCCGTCGAAGACCCTCCCCCTCCTCCAGAAGGGACAGTTGGACTGGGTGTCCTGCCTCCTCCCGAAGGGACGGCTGGACTGGGTGTCGCGCCTCCTCCCGAAGGTACAGCGGGGGGGTTAGTCGATCCCCCGCCACCCCCAGAGGGGACAGACGGAGTGTACAAAAAAGGTTGTGCCACCCATGCATGGCAAACCTTAAATTTGTGGTCTGAGACATTCAGAATAAAGGATTAAGAGACACAAAACAGGGCCTAGAGTGTGAGTATGTACGCGTACTCGGATGACATACAAGCGAAGAAGGTACGCAATAGAAGCTTCTCTCTAAGCTGCAATCTCCACTTAAAGTATATGTAATGAACAAAAGAGTCGAAGCTTGCAGTGTTGAGGAACTTGTAAATAGAGACTTCAACTGAGTGTTGATGAGAGGACCGCCAACCGGAGCTGGATTTATGAACCCTAATATTAATGCATACATAAATAGTCAACTTGTAACTCCACAACAATTAGAGCAACAAAGTTGTTGTATTTATTTTGTAAACTGAGGACAGGCCAGCTTTTTATACTCTAATTGATTAATTACTCCCCTACAAGTGTGTCGACAATTCACTAGTCACATCCAACTTAAATTTACCAACATTAGAGCAATGGACAGTGAATTAATACGTTTCACATTCATCTCCCGTATAATATGGAGTTCAATAACACGTTGTGAGATAGATGAGAGAAGTAGATCTTTTCCAGAGATAGATTTTAGGAAAACATTTGTCACATAATTTCTAATATAAAAAGAAATATTGGGTGGGATAGTTAAAATTACTAAAGTTATCGCGGTGCACATTATAGTCTGAGATGAGATGGTGTCTTTCTCCGAGAAAATCATATCTTACTGACATATGTATATTATGAATCACATACACTACATATACCTCTTCTCTTTTATGATTCAATGGAACCTAAATATCAGTTCATCATTCTATAGACTTTTATTCATGAGGATCTTATACACCTATAAGCAAATATAATTCTATCTATTCTCCTTTAGCAATGCCAAGTAATCTGAGCAACTTTTTTCCACAACATGATAATGATAAACAATATACCTCAAGTTCATTTTACTATTTCAAGGACAACTATCTATATTGCCCAATTATTATTTTTTCGACTAGCGATACCTCGACTGTTATCGCCACCTTTTTGGCCACTCAAATACACCGTATTTTGTTATTGCAACTCTGAACTACCGTAATTATTACTACATCTAGAAACCACTCCAAGCGCTAGCATTGGCCCAATCTGCAGAAGACCACCCCCCACTTTTGTGTTTCCCACCTAACAAAACAAACAATCCCCCCAACACCTACCAAAACTAACTTTACTCACCACCCAAACTCTCGTCACACTTAGTTTTTTCACCTTTATTCTCTGCTAATCCATCCATATATTTTGGAATTAGTTCCTATCTATGATATAGTTAATAGACTAAACAAAAATACTGTCTCTAATTAATAGCATCAAGAATCACACAGATTTGGAGTTGTTTTACTAGAATGAAGATGATGTCTGTCGCGGAAGTTGATCCGAAAGTTCTTTGGAATGAAAATGCTAGGGAATTTGAGTAGAACGCATCAAATTTGTTAGTTCATATAGGTAATATTGCATCATGCAAACAATAAAACAAGAAAAATGTGGACAGTTATTTTAAATGACATCGCAACCATTCTGTTTCTCAAATAATAGATGATCAATCCACGCTTTGACGCTACATATAGATTTTTACGACGCTAGATTCTCAAATGTTTCTATGGCGTATCTTTCTTTTATTTTATTTAACAACATTTACAAGTGAAATAGTGATATTACAACTGGTATCTAATATTATGATAATTTCACTTTTATTTATATTCAATCTTGAATATATACTAACATCAATTTTTTATTTATATACCCGACTTATTCACTACAAAGACCAACACACAGAAAAAAAGCAAATAGCCTCTCGTATATTATTTCAATGAACATAATATTATACATATCTTTAAGATTATTTTACATTTTCTCATTCTCACTTGTAGGATCATCACAGCTGATGAAAACTATCGGACGACACTCGAGCTTGTCATCGAATTTCATAGAACGCAGGTGAGTTCTAGGGTGAGGGCAGCGTTCTTTTGTGGTCAAGAAAAATGTTGTACTCAATTTTGCGAAGAACTGTGGCAACTAAGAGTGTCTCATAGTGATAGCCTCAATACTCCAGTTCTATAATAGGTGATACACCTATGATGCCGTACAAAAGGCCTAAGGTACTCGACAAAATCGCAATTGTAGCTTTTTTGTTAGACCTTGATAGACTAGACTAAGTTTAGAACATTGACTACTCAAAATACAGAATAAGCAACTGGTCGACTAATATTTCCACTCAATAATGTATAATAGGAAGATATAAATATTTTTTTATAATTTAGCGCAAAACAGATCTTCAATTCAACATTTTTTGTATGATGTATGTATAAATCATCTTTTTACAACTCAATAATTTTTTTAATGAGCGAATTGTGGAATAAATACAACAAAGATACCTTATAGCGTTGTGAGAACACTTATCTACTCGCATATGTATTAAAAAATGAATAAGCAAAATATTGCGCGGAGAATCTTCTATCACCCAGGTTCAGCCTTGATATTATTATTACCTAACTTTAATTATGTGCACGCGATGCGTGCTTTGACAAGAAAAAATTGTGATGAGTCTTAAAAATATAATTTTCATTATATAACAGGTAAGTATCTATTAATTAAATGATTGCTTTCTAAAATATTGATTCTGTATATTTACTTAATTCATTATATCTTACTAATAGTCACTTTGTATACGACCTCTATATTATTGAAATGTAATACAATTTGTATGATAAAACTTTGATTTGCCATAAAAACAAAAAAGTCAAACTGATTGTATTCAATTAAATATATTCCATATATGTTTTAATTTCAAATTTTAGGAGACAACAAAGAATATACTATATGTATCTGTAGATTTTTTGAATTTTATTATTCACTAATTAATTTAAAGTCCACATAATAAATATTATCTACATTTATTATTCGTTAGACCAATTTTAAGCACACATGCTACAATTACAATATTGTTTCAACCACTATATATAACACCTTTAAGGGTTATCAACATGTCCATTGTTATGTAAGCTGCTTTTTCAATTTTCATTAAGAGTAAACGTTAACCGTCATATTGAAGAGGGGGAAACACCATTGGTTACCTTGACCCTCTTTCCCTCATATATCAATCACGTAGTAGATTAACATGGACACTATTCATTACTGATTATTATTTATTATTATTATATTATTATTATTATATTATTATTTCATTATTATTATTATTTATATTTATGTTATTATGTTATTGTTATGTTATGTTAATGTTATGTTATGTTCATTTTATGTTTAGTGTTGCTCATTGTTATGGTTATGTTCCGTCATTACTATAGTATGAGTGTATGTTATCGTTGTATGTTATGTTATGTTATGTTATATTAGTATTATATTATATTTTTATATTACTATGTATTGATTAATATATTATAATTATATGTACTATTCTACTATTATAACTGTTATATTATATTATATTATATTAGTATTTATATATATATTATATTTGTATATTATTAGCTGTATTATCACAGAACCCTGAATATCTGATGATATTATGCCTCTCTTATAGACTCCTATACTTCTTGCTATGTCATCGTTATCTATACTATTATTTGTGATTATTATATGTATTCAATTATGCATGTATTGATGTATACTGTCTCGGCAAAAACGTGTCAAGCTTATGGCTTTAACAACCAACCATAAATCACGCAAACTTGGCAAGAAAGTTCGAGAGATAGTCGACATCTACGATAATCTGAAATCTCTACTGACTATCCCCCCTACATTGACATTACTAGCGCAGAACGAGATCTTAACTTCTATTAGATTAGTGTATTATATAGCGCTTAATTATTAATTAATTAAACCATTATGTCATTATTTCATTATCTATTTATATACATTCGGATATTACCATCTAATTTTTTATTTATTACTACTTATCTGTAGTACTTATTCTTTATTATGTAGTTATGTATTTCTTTAATTATCTTAACAGTTATTATTAATTATTATTTAATTTTATTTCACCTCGAAGATTAGATCCCCAGTTTGCATAAGCTAGTTGCGGAAATTTTCATATCATTTAGAATAGACTCACCATTCAGTTTACTGTTATAAGGTTGAAGTATTAGGCACTAACAATTGCCCATGCATTTACCCTCTTAAAAGTAGATCAATTTTGTATATTTTTTAGTATTTTTTGTATTTTGTTTAAAGCTAACCAATTGATTTTATCTTTAATTTTTTTTGTTTTTGAAATGATGGATAAGCATTTGTTAAGAGCAGGTACGATAAAGTTTACTAGAGTGACACATTTTTTATGCAATTTTTTTATAAATTATTGCCTAGTTATCTACTTTCAATTATTCATGTGATACTAGCGAGCTAAGGAATTTTTTTCTATTTTTTAGGTTTTGCATAAGATATATATTTCTATTTTGTTTTAGATCTAGAAACGAGTTATTAACACTCCATCATTTTTTAGGAAATTTCCTTTTTCATTAATGTTTTTTATATTGTATTTATTCCAATTTTTAAAAAACGTTGGTTTGTGAGTGTTGGTGTAACTGATAGTATTTTTACTCTGGTTTCAAGAGATCTCAGATGTTATGAGATTCTAAAGTTGTCCTACATATATTTGCCCGTTTTTTTATGTTTATATACAATAAAGGCTATTCTTTTCTAAGATAGATTTTGAAGTGTTATGTCATAAATTATCTTTCAATTCATTAAGGTGTGTAGTTCTATAAGTATATAACTCTCTTTCTTATACATTCCTATTTTCTATTCTTTTGTATCTTGAGTGCTAACACATAAGTAGACAAAGGATATAATTACCCCATCTTATCCCTAAGTATTTATACTCTCTCTTCGTTTTTTTCTCTCTATTTTTGCGCCATTAGTGTTCTACTCTTTATTCTCGTCATTCATATCACAACTTCTAGTTCTTTACAATATTGTTACAAACCGTTGGATAATGTTACACATACTTCTCTTTTTTTCCCCTTTCTATGTCTTTCATATCATACGGCCTATTTTATTTTCTTAATAGTTCTTTAATTTTAGCTACCTCCTTTGGTTTCAACAAAATACATCAGAGTCCTCATGACACAATAATACTATTAGGGCGAATACTATGCAAATCAGTGTGCGTTTGGCTTACGGGAGCACAGTAGTTTGTCATTTGAGTATGTATAACAGTTAGATTAATTTATTAGTGAGTGTATATCTTTTCATTTCTATTATTATTATTTACTCACTACTAACCGTCATCTGTTCACTTTATTTCATCACAATGGTATCAGAATTGCCACGTTCTTATGCTTATTGCAAATGTGCTATACACACTTTGTAAGCATTAATATGACAGAAATCTTGTTACATAAGTGTATCAACATCATCATTTCTAACTCATTAATATGCACTCACCAATCCTCGTTGACACTTGAATTATATTCGCGTGCGTCATGTAAGTTAATCTATAGTCACAGCAGTCTCTCCTTAAATGGTCCTGTCAATATTGCAAGATTCTACATCATTAGCGTCACGTGTTGTTTTGTAGTAATGGACAGGTGATTTAACAAGGCTAGTTTATATTTAACATTCCCGAATTCTCATAAATTTTTACTCAAGACTATAATTAAAAGATTACTTTGAATTCAGTAAATTTGATTGGTAACGTTCCCATGGTGCGAGCAAACGCTAAATATAAAAGTACAAAAGTTGTCTAGGATTTTTTAGTCGGAACTTTATTTTTAATTTAGTTACTCTTGAGATCTTTTTTAAGTTTTTTGTTATATGATATATTATTACAATTTCTTTGTTTATCCTATAATTTTTCTTACGTGTCTTTTACATGTATAGTTAAGTTTCGTTAGACTTGTCACTTCATAGTTTTTGATGTCTAAACTAGCCTTTGTTTCTATTTCATTATTTAAACTTTTTTTAAAAAATTTCTAATGTGGATTAGAGAGCATATTACGTATTGATAATTTTACTTGTCGTGTGTGTTATTTAGAGTAGTTTAGTATGTTATTGAGGAGTACTAGGACCTATTACTCGGAGATTTATTCTACCCTTATTTATGTTTGGATATACAGGGCGTTGTATTATAGTTAATTTACTATCTATCAATTTTAATTGTTGTTTAAAATATTTTCATTGGAAATAAATGTAGTAGTTGTATGTCTTGTTCATTACTTATATATCTACTTGCTACGGATATCGACCGCAATTTATATTATCTGTTTTTAAATTATAAGGTTTGTTCTTAAGCCTTCTTTAAAAAAAGAATATTTTGGATAAGAGTATATTCTTTTTTTATTGAGCTCGTCTTTTTTAGATGTGCTTCTTACATTACTTAGTTAAGAGGTTTGTTTTGCGGATATTTCTGACGTGTTATATTTTATTTCTACGTGTTTTTTATATATATTACTCCACTTTTATGTGCACGCGATATGCAGAAATTTGCATTTACGTGACTATTAGGTGTGTTTTATGTGTCATTAAACTGTTTTAGAGGGTTTCATTCATTTAAGAAAATAATTAGTTGTGAATAGATATGTATGCGAAATTAAATGAATTGTTTACTCTAGCTCTGTAGGTAAGCAATTACTAATTTTAATTTTTATTATATAAGTGTGACATACTGTGTGGTGTTGTTTATCTTAGCATACTGTAAAATCATAAATGACTTGATAGATGATGCAGAAATCAAAACCAATTATTTGACTTACATTTTTCACTCCTGTGTCCTTTAACAAACTATTATTCACATCAATTACTGAGTTACAAATAAATACAAATATTCATTTTTTAATCACATTTAATAAACGAACAAAGTGGCCCGGATAATTTATCAACACCAATTATAGTGTGTCATAATGGATACAACACTTTTCAGATTATTGTCTGAGGTATTTAAAGCCACGTCGTTTATAAAAGAGGGCAGCTTTGTTCCTAATAATTCCATGTGCCACGATCAGGTGACTATTCCTTTCTTCTCCCCATTTCGTGCCCTCTAGTATTACTCTGAACAGACATTAAGAATTTGCTTTTATTAGAAGGAAATATACATTGTATTATAATCGCATGACTGTACTTTTTTAATTTTATTAGCAGTGTTTAGTTGTTATTAATTGTAACTTATTTCATATTTTCAATTTACTTGTGTTTTTGTTTATTGTATTTAGTTATTTTATTTTTATGTGATTTAGAGATAAGATCTCATCTAACGGTTAGATTTATTTTAACGACGTGACGGAATTTGTTATGCCCGTGACTCTGTATAAAAACTCAAAGTTTGAATAGTCACTAATTTTCCAATCAAAAAAAAACGACAGCGAAACAGATAAAATGTACAAATAAACACCAGTCAGTTTGAGTACTCTAATGTGACCAAGATGCGGGTACTGAGCCCTAAATTAATATCTAGGTGGAGAGAGTACCCCAATTGTTTAACTTTAGTAGCTAATCCGGGTTTTAAGGAAGTTGGGAGTCGATTTGGCTAATTTAATGTTCCTACGATAGATAGTTGAAATTGGAATGAATACCTTGTTTGGAGACTAAGCAAAATATAATTCTATGCAGTTTGGGATTGACTACTTAAATTTTACTCCAATTTCAATAAGCTAGAGTATGAGTTCTACAAAATGATTTGGTCATTGTTTATCTCATTGCATTTGTGAGAGTTGGAGCACGTGATATGACGGGGGCCATCACTAACATACGCTCAGAATAATTTTTCATTGCCCTTATTACACTTTGCGTGTGTGGCACCTGTCATCTCACCCTGGAACGCGCCGGGGGGAAGAGACATCCTAGCTTTTCCGAGTATGCACCAACATTATACAATCCCAAAATAATGTTGCCACCTCCTTAAAGAAAAAAATTAAAATCAAGTTCGAAATATAAAGCGAGGATATTTTATAAACATAATATAAAATTTAATTGAAATTGTAATGATTCTTTTATTAATCCGACTACACTTATTTTTCCAAGATGAATTTCTATTTAACGAAAACATACGTTTTACAGTTAACAAATATACTTGTTTATACACAACATAGAACCATAATTTTGTTGTATCATGCATATTAGCTTCCAGAATATATTACCATTTCAAAGTCTATAATAACCTAGTGAATTCTGTTACATTATCTGTTTTATGAATAATAAACAATATAAATAATATGTAAAATTAAAATGAATTACAGAAGGTATGAAGATCTACAAACTCATGATGGAGTGGGGATAGCTCAAGGGTTCAGAAAGCTTTCCGACACGACTGATAGTTCACAGTGTGAGTATTCACTTTTGGGGACGCGATTTAAAAATATAATGATTATTTTCTGTAATCACATTGTAAATTGCACTTAAACTTATATAATAAATTAATGTCTGAACAAAGGAATAGAAATTATATATATGGGTTATCTTCGCAGCAACTGTTGTTTTCTACTTATAGAAGAAAAAATAAAATAATCTGAAGTATTATAAATAACCAAATTTGCAAGTAACTGAACATCTATGAGCATTTATGGTAGGGTATTGTTATTTTCTCATAACTTTGTTATAGTGACTGAATTGACTTATGGAAAATATAATTTATAAAAAATGAGGATTAATTGTGTGAAATATTTGCATTATTGATAAAAAATTTTAAATCTGAAGCGCTGAAAGCTTGTGACTTGTAGCATGACACATATTGGTGTTTTTATGTTGGGATGTTGAAATTTCTATTTGATTATAGACAACGTTGTAGCTTCTCTTCAGCTAGCGATTGAGTAGAGAAATTGGAAATAGCATTATAATATGTGACATTAGAGCCATAGTTACCGAATTTAAAGAATTAAGTGATCCTCAATGAATTAACCTGTCTTTTAGAGCGCTTTATTCAATCAATCAATTAATTTTAATTTTTAATGTGATTGATTGGCTTTGTATGGTGATGAGGGGTCTTTATACATTACCACAATATTTATAAATAGAAATAATAAAAAAGTTGTTTCCAATAAATTACTTTCTAAGAAGCCCGAGAGTATTAAATTAATGCTTGTTCGATTGTTGGGTGTTGTCGAAATTAGGAAAAAATTAAATTAGGCTGGAACTAATGTAACTTTCTATCTCAATCAATTTAAGTTTGTTATGTTATTTTAGCGATTGATTTTATTGGGTCAAGGTTGGCAACGAAAGATCCTAGTTTACACTAATTAATTGTCAACATTTTAGGGATAATCTAGTTTTAAACAACAACACCATAGCCTCTTTCCAATAAATGTTCGACAATGGCATGCGCAAGTCATCTCACTTTTTCCTTTAAAGCATTAAGAGACTTATCGAAATGTGCCCTATGTATTGGCTTATCAAAAGTGGTGGTATTTCTTACGAGTAGGAGGGACACCGATCATTAGCTCCCTCCCATTATGAAGAACATCGTGTGACGCCTATAATATTCTGAGACAATTTGGTGTTACAAATAGGTTGGCTTAAACGTTAGAACCACCGTGTAATGCTCTCATCAACAACGCGCAACAGGAAATACTCACGAACTTCCTTCCTAAAGAAATTGGTAGAACTCTAGATCCTATAGACTCAACAAACACTAATATCCCTCTAATCTCTTCGACACATTCAAGTAAACTAAAACTAATTTTTATCTTCCCGTTAAAGAACAATGCAAATGCATTTGAAATTGGTCTACTATTACCAAAACTAATATATGACTTAGCAAATTACTATCTGGTTCTCATACCTCACCCTAACCCGAGAAATAGTGTTCCACCCCCTAGTTCGATAAGCTGCACCTGACAGAGTTCCCTCAAAATACTCAATAACAACGTAGAACTACTTTCCGGAATATCGTCGACAGAGTAAATAAGATGGCCAGAGCCCCTTAGTACAATATATCGGGCAAAATTGTTGATATCAGATAGATTGAGATGAATTTGAAAGGGGGGGTACATGCTATTGTTAGGATCTGAGGGAAATTGTTTGTCCGTATTGATTATCTTTCACGGAGAGTCAAAACCTGGTTATCGAGGTCATGACTAAGCAATGCACAGATTAGAGAGGATGTTCTTTTTTCCTTTGTGGCATAGCAATATTTAAACTAGAAGAATGCTAATAAGTATCACACCTAATCTCCCATATGCTTCACGGTTCGAGCAACGTGAGGTGCGATACCTTTAATAGAACTGGTCAGATAGCTGCGTCGGTTCACATACAAGTGAGAACGGTATAATAGCCCACCACTTAGACATTTATTCACAAAATACATTCTCTTTTCAATACGTGTGTAACTACACAAACCCAAATCAGAAATTGTGAAGCATGCGTGCAGCTCCATCACTCGCTGACACCCCTAAAACACTTCAGCTGAGACCAAAGTAAGAACACTTCAATCCACTTCCATGTAAGAGCCAACAAGCGAGTGAACTCAAGACAACAATACATTTTGCAACCACACCCCTGCAATTTAATCTAATAAGGTAAATCCCTTAGGTACTCAATAATTCATTTCGCCTCGGACCAACCTCTTGTAGAAACTGAACACAAAGTCGTTTGTTGCAACTAGCACTATTTTAGAGGATTAGCTTGGGCTAAAAAGGACCGACTGAGTATGTGCCCCAAGTGCGCATTATAGGCCCCAGACAACAAGGTTGTTACAAAGCGCCATGCCACCACGGTCGATGATCGTAGTCCTTTATCCTGGAAAATAGTTTTACTACCATTTTGAGGTACATGAGATTTCTAATTGCCCCTCGAAGATCTGTTTTTATGGGAATCTTACGTAGCGTGAGATGGGACACTAGCTGTGTGTGAGCCATCATTCTACATCAGGTATAGCTCTCTTGCTAAAGCAGGTACGGTCCTTGTGGCCTATGATGATAAGCCTAGAGACCACCACAAGGTGTGTTTATCCAAGGGGAATTTTAGCGAGTAGTCCAATTTCATTGCTTTGCACAGAGACATCATGCAGCTTTACAACCATCATCCATGCATATGACATTCTCTGCAACAAAACAGATGCGTGTTT
>SNQN01002020.1:12796-81264 GCA_008642245.1 Bassia scoparia | reverse complement strand
GTGAACTTAGAAAAATAAGAAGAATGCAATGAAAAGTGAAAATTCATGAAAATCACCAGTGCAAGCTGTTTAAAAAAATCTTACAGTTAACATAAAATTCCGAAAAATAGAAAATGATTAAAGAAAATTCTTTTGGCCTCTTGATTGACCTTTGCCTTATGATTTCGAGTGTGAATTCACATATTTTAAAATTTCTACGAGTTCAGCTGCGTCTTTTCGGAATCGAATCGATTACGAAACGTGGTATGTTTCATCATCGATTACTCATTTGGGGAGACCCATTTGGGTGTCTACACAACCGTACTAAACCCTATAAAAGAGAGTTGGTAGACCTAATCCATGTATCTAACTCTCAACCCAGGCCACCAAGTACTTGTCTAGCTTTGACTTACTTGACCTTGAGTTTTGGAGTGTCTCCTTGCTAACTTAAGCATCGGAGGGGCTTTACCGAGTCAACCCCCAAGCCAGTCACCTTTGTTTGTTTTGCAGATCCGCGAGACAGAGACAAGTACCCATTTCAAGGGCTTAGATGCGGCCACATCATGTGCCGACTGTCGTCCCCCGTTTAAGATTACCGTCATTTTTATTCGTTGTTTCTTTGTGGTTCCAGGAGAAGGAACAACTACCTAGCCTAATTGTTGTGACCACTTCAAATTAACCAAATTAATAAGGTGCTTAAAGTCCTTTCGTCCATGATTAATCTGAATTTAATGTGATTCAACAATTTTCGATCTTGTTTATGTAATCAAAAAGTGTTTCATGCATAAACAATGTCAAAATACATATGAGATGATGATTAGTATGCAATAATATAAAATTCAATTATATAACTCAAACTTACCTTGTTTCGATATCAATCACAAAAGAAAACAAAGGTTAGTGTATCAAAACTTTGCTTCCAATTGAATCGCTTTTCACAACAAAAGAGATTGTTAGCATTGACAATTATGATTAAAACAATTGCAATAAAACAAAAACGATTGAAAATGAATGAATTTACATGATTGAAATTCAAAAGCAAAAGTATTATATTAATCAAAATCAATAATAAAAGAAGAGAGAGAGAGAGAGAGAGAAAGTTAGATTGAATAACCTCAGAATTTTGTACCTAGATGCGCAAAGAAACGACTTCAAAAGTTGCGACAGATTCGAGAACCTTGGATGTGATGAATGATTTGTGTTTTTGTGATTGATTAGTGAAAGCTGTGAATTGCACTTCGTATATGATTTTCGTTGTGTTCGATTAAGCACCGAGAGCGTGTATTTATAGGTGTTAGGAAAAGATAAGTAAAAGAAAAAGATATATTAAATACGAATACAACYGTATATACGATCAAAGTGACCGTATATACAGTCATCACAACCGTATATACGGTCATCTTGACCGTATATATGGTTGTAGTTGATGTGGAAGTCCACGTCAGCGATCCTTGCTTAATTATTCGTTTATCTATCTTTTCGTTCGTGAATTAATATCCGTGTTTTTGTATCTAATCTACTATCCAATTAACATTTAATCTTATATAATATTCTGCATAATTCCCGAATTTTCCGAATTCATTTATTTTCGAAAATCATTTTATAAAACTTGTAAAAATCATAGAAAATCAAAGAAAATATCAGAAAAATAATCTAAAAATACTAGCATACTCAGAAAAATGAGAAGAACAAGATGACAAGTGGAAATTAGAAGAATAAACTATGGTAGATATTCTAAAAAATTCTTAAAATAAAGAAAAAAGCCTAAAAATAGAAAATAAATAAAAGAAATAAAAATAAGTTCTTTCCGCCTATTATTGTGCTCTCGACGTATAATTTCAAACTCAACTTTAATTCAACTTGTGCAAATGGATGTGGTTTATGCATTTTGTCACAACTTTCGAAATGAAATCTATTTCGAGAAGTCGTACTTTTCCTTATTGTCTATTCAATTTGGGGAGACACTTTTGGGTGTCTACAACAGTATTCATTAAATTAATGAAAATAAAATTTTAAAAGATATACTTCGTAATAAAAATCTAATAAAGAAAGAGGATAAGAAAACAACATGATTAATTTGTTGGTGGTGAATCTGCTTCTACTTCTGCTTCTTTCATCAAACCAACATCACTCCAGTACACTAATAATTACAAATAAAATGAATTAGAAACAGGAAATAAAATTAAAAAATCAAACAAACATGTGAAAAAATGTAGAGATCGAAATCTTTAAAAAAATTGGAAATTCGACATCATTATTTTTTAATGAATAAATCTGAAAAAAATAGAAAGGAAAAAAAACAAGATAAAATCTCAAAAAATCCGAAATAAAATCTTGAAAATCGAAAATAAAATCTCGAAGATATAATCCCAAAAAAGAAAATCAAATCTATAAAATCTAGAAAAGTAAAAAAACGGAAATAAAATAAAAAAAATCAAGAAAATCAAAAATAAAAAATAAAATCGAAAAGAATCTTGAAAATTAAAAAAAAAACGAAAAATGAAATCAGATTTAAAACAAATTGACTTGATGGAGGACAACGAGGATGGAGGGAGGCAACATGGACGACGATGAAGGACGGCCACATGGACGGCGATGGAGGATGGAGACGAGGAAAACGATGTACGTGCTGCCTGCTGCTGCGCCTGTCGCTAAACGTCAGTGCTGCCACGACGTGGTGTGAACCGAAGAAGAAAAAAAGGGAAGTTGAAAATGAAAGGTGAGAGCTATGATGAAGATTAAAAGTGAAAGGTGAGGATGAGGAGAGAGAGTAAAGTGGAAATAAAAGAAGAGGAGAGAGAGAGGGCGAAAGTGGAAATAAAAGGATGAGGAGAGGTTACGTGGTGTTTGATAGAAAAGGGGTAGGTAGGTGTTTACGGTGTGGGCCTGGGCTTCAGTCCGTTTTTTTTATTTTTTAATATATTGGGTTTACTGACCGGCTAGTAGCCGGTAATTAATTTACCAACCGTTAGGTATTCGGTCAGTAATTTCTTATTTTATCGACTGTTATGTCGGTCGATAATCCTTTTCTCGCTCGTGGTCGTAACAACRGTGGGTGAAAATTTCTTGAGCATTTTCAGTCAGTGACGGTCGGTATATCCCGACCAGATTATTTGTGGTCGGTAAATTCTGTCGGCCGAACGCTTATTTGTTGTTGTGACATTGTCCTACTTGGAATTTTGGTCGGGAAATTGGTCACGAGCATAGTTGCGATGTTAATTTTATGGGGTGAAGCATGTTTTAATTGAGAATCTAGATGAGCTTGCTTGAGGACAAGCAAGAGTTTGGCTTGGGGGAATTTGATGTGTATTGTTTATATGATGTTTTCTCCCGTCTTTCTCTTGTCTTTCGTTGCGGTTTTCGGCTTTAAAGGGTCATTTTTGCTATTAATGTTGTTTCCTTGTTTGTTTAGTGTATGAATGATTTTTAGGTTTCGTTCATTGATTTGGATGGATTTTGGACTCATTTGAGAGCACTACTAAGCTTTAGGTGAAGTAGCATGAAGTTTGGATGAAGCGACGAAGGAATATGATTGTCACAAAGCATTAATATTGACACATGTCCACTCTTTTGGCCATAACTCTTGCTTGGGACATCAGATTGATGCGATTCTAATTGGGTTGGAAACTAGACTTCAAGAGCTTCAAAACAATAGATCATAAGCCTGAATTGGACGTCCAGAACTGAAGATATTGCTTAAAGAAAATTGCCCAGTAAACTACTGCGAGAATGTACTAACTAGCCGGTTCAACTCGCGATTTCTAAATTACCTATCTTTCCTTGGGCTCGGTTTTAACAAGGGATATTGATGTAATTTAAAAGGGGCTTTTCTATCTTAGTTTAGGGAGTATTTAAAGGGGGAAATCCTATTTTTGTAATCATCTTTTATTCCATCAAATTATTCTATTTTAGTTTTTACGTATTCTCTTTCAAGAACCCTAAATTGTTAGTTTTCAATACAATTTGCAATAAAGTTCATCGCTTGTTCTTCAATTCCTTTCGTACTTTTGGTAGTTATTCATCCTCTAATCTCTTTTATTATTGCTTTTTAATTTATTTATGCTTTTAATCATGTTTTCGCCAATCGCTATTGTTAGGTTTAATTCAATTATGCATGAGTAGTTTATTTTTTAGGGCGATTGGGGATCTATAGCAATACGATTAGCGTAATTTTGGTTTGATGCAATTTTTTACTTGGCAATTAATCRAATTCCTATTAGATTGTTCTTCATGTTAATCAATTTCATAGGGCCCCACTTAATTGTTTAATTTGATTAGTCACGAGTCTCTAGGTCTAGTGATTAAGACTTAGCACAAGATCTACGTCAACAGGTAGAATGAGACTATAATAGGTCGAGAGATACAGTTAGGAGTAGTTACTATGGTTCATTCGATTCAAGAGAACTTTGACCCTAATTTGATTGTGCTTTGTTATGAATTGTTGATGCCAATTTAATGCTAATTATTACTACAGTAAACCATAGCATTAGATTCAGTCGTCATATAGTTTAATCCTTTTAATTAAGCGTTCTTGTTAGTTTTAGTTCAATACGAACAACATTCAAAGGACCTTTCACTAGTTTAGATGCTTATATTCAATTAATCGATACTTGTTGCTTCTTCATGAATTCGACCCAGTTACCACTAACTACATAGTTAATCTTAATAAGTTATTTTTGGTAGACACACGATAAGCCTGTCAAGAACCATGCTTGTGCGTATGACATCTTGGATCACATCGATCCTAATACTCCTTGCCCCAAAGAAGAGTCTAATCCGAAATACGAATATTCGAAATTTTAGGATCGGGTAAATACCGATCTGAAAAATTTTCGGATATTCGACCCGAAATATCCGAACTATCGTTTTCTAATCCAATATCCAAAATTTTGGATCGAATCGACCGGATCACATGTATACATTTTAACCTATTTTTCTTTTATTTTTCATATTAAATTATTTTTTTAATTTAAAAATCGGATATGCGAAATATCCGGAAGTGAAAAAAATTACTAGTTGCTCTCAAAGATTGTATTCATCAAAGGAAAAGTCAATACAAGGCCTAAAGTTCATAATCGATTGGTAGCTTTATTGCTACATGCGGTTTTCTTCCCGATTTAAATTTGCGTGTGACTATCTTCGTGTGTCTTTCTTATTCTTGCATTTTAATCGCTTTACTTTATTAATTGCAAACATTATTTTAACCTATCTAGTTGTAGGTTCCGATCATAGCTAACTATGTAGCTATCGTGGATATTTTAGCATAAACAAACACCTCAAGAGTCAAGACTAACAATCTATCAATCTCATGTCAAACATCTTTGTATAATCCAACAATAGCAAATTAGCAAGGGATCAGAATACCCAAAAAAAAAAGTTTTATCTAATCGAACGGAATTCTAAACGTACCTAAACTATGGTTTAAAATATATATTCTACCCATTTTATAAAATTTTATTACCATGTACTATTTGGGGTTTTAACATAAAAAAAACATAAAATAATAAATGTGAGGCTTGGTACGTTTAATATCATAGATAAATTGGAAATTAAAGAGGTTGAATAGATAGGAGAGAGTGTGCGAATAGTAATTTCATGTGTAATTTGTTTTTCACTTTATCCCCATAATAATAAATTGATGATTGTGTATAGAGTAATGTTATACATAACCTTTAAGGTCATGTTTAAAACATTATTATACTTATTAAAATGAAAATAATTGTGAATCAATGCTGAATATTATCACTTTTGACTTCTTATTTATAACCCTAAGGAGTAAGGATTGTGTTTATTATTTTCCTACTAAAAAAATAATATAAGGCTTCAATTCCAAAAAAACAAAAAAGTGGAGTTGGGAAATTTCTAAAACATCCAAATGAATAAAGTGGAGTGAACATCCAAATCAATTCTAGAAAACAGTCGTTAGTTATTCTTAGAAGTTAGGATATTCAATTATATTATGTTCAACAAGAACATGCAATGATATTATGATAAGGTAATTAGTGTCATATAACTAACTAGGTTTTATTAAGTAGGCCGTATAATGTGTAGTTCACACAAAATAATAATACGAAGAAGCATTTTATAACTTGACGCACATGCTAACTCCATTATCGGTTGCCACATAACTGGCTAGTTACGTCAAAGGGTTGTTTATTCATTATCTAACGCGCTTAAAAATTAAAATCCTTACTCCTCAAGTTGCCTTACTATAGCAATTCAAGCAATGCTTGCACTCTTCCACCATATGCACCTATACACAGGCTCGGGGTTAGGGAGTCGGAGGTCCTGTGCAATTTCTTGAAATGAGCCGTCTCTATGCTAAATAGTTGAAACAATTAGTATTTATTCCATTATGCTACACAGTATTGAGTGAGGCCCTACTCGGTTGCGCACATTGCACTTGTAGAGCGACGATCTTGCCTATACACATATGGACGGAGTACAATCTTTAAATTACATCAACTTTAAAAATTGTATCCCTCCATTTCAGAACAACATTGTATATGTTATAATCCGTTGATCTAAAATACATGTCATACAGTTGCTTTTTACATTTGCGGAGATGCCATTTGAAATATATACGAAGTATATTTTAAGTTATATGCAACAAAAATTTATAAAAACTATATCTAATATTTGAAAAGTGTTTATTGAGGCGCATCAAACATGATTTCATATAACTATGTTTATAACTATGTATATACATAAGAGCAYTAGTAGTAGTGATAAAAAATCTCACCATTCTCTCTCCTTCCACGCAATTTTTGCTMAACTTTTTCTTTTCCTTCACAACAATCATAAAAAAACTCTTCCCTCCGATCTAATTTACTTGCTACATTTGTGTTTTCACACTTGCCGAGAAGCGTTTTTAAATATTTATATCTTAAGTTATATATATGATAATTATAAAAATTATATATTTAAAAAGTACTCGTCGAGACGAATCAAACAAGATATCACATGACTATATTTTTAGTTGTGTATATAAAAATAAATACGATCAAATTACACTAAATGAATAGTGACAAAAAGCAAATGTAGCAATTAATTTGGATTAGAGGGAGTAATTCTTAAATTTTAGAGATTTTAGTGATTTTTCAAAGTATGTAAAAGTATAGCAAAATGAGTGTCAATTTAAAGAGGGGAAAAAAAATAAAAACGTTGGTAATTTTTTCTTTTTTTTGGAATTTTTTTAATAGCCTAAAAATGCTTTAAACGGAAATACTAATTGCGGGGCCCGTGGTTACTGTAGCAACTTTTATTTGCTCAATATTTGCTCGATTCCTTTCTTGGTCAATTGTAAGCGTTAATTAGCTTACTAGTATGACAGCTTTGTCTTTTATTTTTGCTCAACTTTTACCATTTGAGCAAATTTTTGCTCAATATCGTGAGTGCTCTAACAAAAGTCTAAAGAACAATTTCTCCCTTCTAAAAAGCATGATTGTTGCGAAACAAACCTTATAAAACTCACTTTCAACCCCCTTTCTCATTTCGTCCAACTCATTCATCACCAAACAAAAAAAAATAAACATGTCCGAGCGCGAGCTAAAACAAAGACTTCCATCAACCTCCAACCAACCATCCCCCACCTCCGACTCCGATTCCGACAATGATCATCGCCCCACCACCACCCTGGTCCCGGACGCTCCGAAACCAGCACAACAACTCCAGCCATCGATGGCCCAACGTGCCTTAGCGAGCACGGCACATCTAGCCAATCTACTACCAACAGGCACCCTCTTAGCCTTCCAACTCCTAACACCCATCTTCACCAACAACGGGCAATGCGACGTAGCAACCCGTGCCATGACCGGGCTACTCCTGGCTCTCCTGTCCCTCTCCTGCTTCCTGGCCTCGTTTACGGACAGCTTTCGAGCCCCGAACGGGCAGGTCTACTATGGGCTCGCCACCTCCAAGGGTATGTGGCTCTTAGACTACTCTAACGACGAGCAAGCCAAGATTGATCTAACCAAGTACAAAATTAGGCCCATTGATTGGGTACATGCTGTATTGTCAATGGTTGTGTTTGGTGTTGTGGCTTTGAGAGATAAGAATGTTGTGAACTGCTTTTATCCAAGACCTTCACATGAAGTTCAAGAAGTTCTTGATATATTGCCAATTGGTGTTGGTTTGATCTGTAGTTTGCTCTTTGTTGCTTTTCCTACTAGAAGACATGGTATTGGTTACCCTATTTCTAATAATGACATTTCCAATCAAATCAAATAATTCCTAGTTAATTTCTTTTGTAAAAGTTGATTAACTTTTTGTTCATATCATTGTATAAACCCATTCAATAATTATGTTCATTTAGTACTCCATATTTATTAATTTAACATTTCATTCTTTCACGAGATATATGATATTTTATATGGTGTAGCTCTCATTTTTTATGATTTAAACAATAAGTAGATACATGTCTTATGTCTATACACGATATCTCACATCAACTGTACTCCGTTATCATTTGTTATCGATGTTGAAAATGACAACATGAATTGAACCATTCTAATTTATAAAGCTCCGAAACGATGTGGACCTCGGTGGCCTTGGACGGCAATGAATTGAAGTTTTGTGACATCAATCCACCTGTTAGGAAAATACACAAGTCAATCACGAAAGATTCAAAAACACACACTCACAAAATAGAACAATAGCAAAATACAAAATAAAAGAGACAAGTGTTTATGAGGAAATTTTAATTTCCCCCCTCAAAATAATATTGTATTAATTGTATTCAACCTCACAATTATACAACCCCTCAAATAATTTGTATCACACCTAAATCAAAATATTTAGCCTAAACCCTCTATTTATAAACTAAAATAAATCTAATCTAGAATCCCACATCTCTTAAGATATTTTGCTTGCTCCCCAAGCCAAAGATATAGGAGAAAGATTAGATACTAAAAAAAATCTATATTTGCCCTCCAAGTAATGAGATACTAGGATAATATTCTAACAATAAATCTATCTAATTCGCTTATTACAACCTCTTAATTTAGGAACTAAATAAAATATACTAGAAAATACTTGATGAGCAAGTCCAAACAAATCGTATCGAACAAAATTGAGATTGTTATCTAATAGACCAGCTTAAGGGCTTAACCATAAACATATTAATCTAATCATCATATTATATTTGATACAATTTGGATTAATAATAGCTAATTAGGAATATAAAGTAAACAATTATTGGGTTGGTACAAACAATTCAACTCTTGCACTTGATTGTATTGTTCACACAGATACATTTTAAGCCACGCAAACGATATCAACTTGTACAAGATATCTGAGTGCTAGAAATTTCGTTTAATTGGGTTGTCATTTTCATTTCTCAAGCTTTGTTCGTTGTTGACTTCTATTTTTTTAATGTTTTTTTTTACAAAATATTAGGTATATCGGATGTACAATAAATTTACTGTATATCAAATTATAGTGACCCTTTTAGTTAATATAGTAACCTTTTTTTTTTATCAATATAGTGACCCTTATTCTTTATTACTATATTGATGTAAAGTGAAATGAGTCACTATACTGATATAAAGGGTCACACTATATGCTTGATGCACCATAAATTTTTGTGCATCTGATACATACAATATCTTCTGTTTTTTTTTTGTTGATTTCTTATATTCTGTGTTGCTGCTACAAGTCCATCACTCCATCTTTAAAATGTTTTTACATACAAATGTGTCAATAATATTGAGAAAATAGATCTACATTATTATTGCTTCAATTTCTAGTGTTTTGTTTCTTATACAATTACATCAATATACATAGAAAACATAACCTAGAAAATAACCTAATAACCTAAAATAACCTAATAGGCCCTGGACCTATGATTTAATACCCTCAATAGGTCTATTATGGTCCCGGGACCATGGTCCTCTTCATGGTCCCGGGCAAATGTTCATTTCCGAAACTAGAAATGTTCATCTCAACATGTAAAATGTTCATTTTCAAATGTAAATGTTCATACCTGGGAATGAACACTTGTATTTTCAGAAATGAATATTTTTAGTTTCGAAAATGAACATTTGCCCGGGACCATGGTCCCGGAATCATAGTAGAATTTGCGCAATACCCTCTAATATGTTAGGTTAGTTATTGGACCATAGGTTCAAGACCCATTAGGTTATTCTAAGTTATTAAGTTATTTTCTATGTTATGTTATGTTTTCTATATATATTGATATAATTGTATGGGAAATATATATATTGATATAATTGTATGGGAAACAAAATACAAGAAATACAAGTAATAATAATATAGATCTATTCTCTCTATTCTATTTATATTCTTGACATGGTATAAGAGCCTAACTCAATCTAAATCCTAAAATTTTAAAAACCCTAAAAAAAAATTACCCTACAATTCTACCCTTTAATTTCTACTATTGAATTTGTACTATTGAATTTCTGAATTTCGGGACATTGAATTTCTACTCTAAATTTCTATTGTTTACTCTGAACTGTTAAATTTTTTTTTCACACCCTGAAATTCATTCTATTTCACGACAATGGTGCCCCACCGAACTTCTTCTTCGTCTATTGCGACTAGGCCTGTCAATTCGGTTCAACAGTTCAGTAATGGTTGAAACTAAACAGTTCAGTTCAATTCAGTTCAGTTCAATTCAGTTCAGTTTCGGTTGGTAACAGTTCAATTCAATTCAGTTTCACCAAGTTCAATTCAGTTCAGTTCAGTTTTGGGCGGATTGAAACAGTTCAGTTCAATGCAGTTAAAATAGAAGTCCGGTTCAGTTCGCTTCAGTTTTGGTTGATAATAATTAAGTTCAATTCGGTTGAAGTGAAATCCAATTCAGTTCAGTTCAGTTTGGTTGATGTCGGTTCAGCTCAATTCAGTTGAGCCGTGATTCGGTTCGGTTCGGATTTGTTTGGTAACTTTGCATCGATCCCGATCAATTCAGTTGAATTCATGATTCATTTTTGGTTGGCATCCGTTCAATTAGTTTAGTTGATACGATATTCGGTTCGGTTTTGGTTGATAACGGATGAATTCGATCCATTCAATTGAATTAGGATCCTCTCCAGTTCTGATCGATTGAAAATGGATTCAGCTATGAGAATAACATAAATGTAATTGAGTTATGAGTATAAGATATCATAGTCAACTAATCAATTCCGTCGAAGTTAATTAATAGAGCATAACATGTTAATTAATCAACTCCGTATAAGATCAAAGTAAACTTCATATGATATCGAAGTTAATTATTATAATGTTTTACGATAATACATCTCTTAAGGAGATAGATGATTGTATCAATAGTCTAATAACGATAGAGTTTCATACATTTAATATGAAAGAGCAGATTAGATGTCTGATATGGTAGGTTATAGTTGATTTATTGCTTGATATCTTAATGTCTACTTTTATATGATGATTGAAGAAGTAAGAGTATCTAGCTAGTTCGATTAGTCTTAGAATGAAGTTTCTAATAGAAATCATTAACTTAATTACATAGTTTGGCTAAAAGATGTTTAATACCACTTGTAACAGTTCCCTTTATGATATTATGATGGAGTTCTCGATATGTGGGACTTTCCTATAAGGAAGGATTAGAGTTGAAAAGTGATTAAGAATTCTCAATCATTGTACAATTAGAATTAGTGCATATTGTTTTCGTAACCTTGTCTTAAGACCATATAAACCATGTCTCAAGGTGTAAATTACATTGTCAATTTGTGCCTAAAACCTTGTTTGATTTTCATTTTTATCATAGTACAAATATCTTACCTTGTCTGCAGAGTATACCAACCATGTCAAAAGTTATAAATAAGATTGTTAGATGATGATTCAAACCTTGTCAAATTTTTTATACGAACCATAACTGAACTGGTTAACTGAAGACTCTCTTTTATTCTTGAGTCTAATTATTTCAACTTGATAGGTCGTTTATAATAATCGAATTATTTCAATTTCATAAATAAACTCATGAAATATTTCAAAGTTTATCTTTTTTGGGTGTAATTTTGTTCGCTTTTGATTTCAATATAGAATTATATAAATACCAATAACATTATATAAGCTAGTTCAATTAACCAACTCTATCTTAGTTATCAATCATAGCTAGCTAACCTTTTAAACTATCTACGTTAATATATTTGATTTTAAACGAGGCTTAAGAACACTAATCAACTATATCTAATTTAATTTAAATATTTGATAATAACAGGTTAATTGTTCATGAAACCAAATCAATAAATGCAATACATACATTATCTCTAATTTTTTTTCAAGTAGTAAATACACACAATAATAATAAATTAGAAACAGATTAAACTATGGAATACATTAAACTTTTAAAACTAAATAAATATCACTCAATAATACAATAATAACATAAAAATCTAGTATTTCTAATATAATTACTATCCACAAAAATAAGGTAACATACAATTCCATGTCAATAATGATCCAAGACTAACTAATCAATGGCAAAAACTAATGTCATGTCACCAATCCATGCCTAACTAATCAATGGCAAAAGCTTATGCCATGTCATCAATCCATGCCGACTTATGCAAATGCCTTTAAAAAATTGGAGGGAAAATGCTTTTAACATTGGAAAGCTAATGTCATATCATCAAAGTAGTCCATTGATCCATAACTTTTACAAATTAATTTGTACAGTACATAGAAGATAATTAATCGTTGAAATTAATTTATTAAGATTCAAATAGTTTGTTTATTTAAGGAAAATTTTCTGAAAACTGCCCACTTTGTTCAAAACTTTAGAAATAACTACCCACTATTTTTTTTATTAAAAATAACTACCCATATTTTACAAAACCATTGTAAAACACTACCCACTTTAAGGGAAAGCAGTTTTCTGAGCAAACAAAAGAGTTTTCCGACGTGTGGGCCCACGAACCACCACCACCACACCCACACATTGTACCCTCACACTCACCCTCACCCCCACACACACGCCCACCAACGCCCTCGCCAGTCTCCACCACTGCAGCACCATTCATGCTCCAACCCCCCACCCACCACCACCACCAGATTTGTCACCACGCACCACCACAAAAATCCCCAAATAAAACCCTAATTAGAAAACATACCCTAATTCGAACCCAAAATCAAGGTGGTGAGGGTGTTGCTCGTGGTTGATGCGAGACACGAGAGTGGTGCTTGTGGTTGATGCGGTGTCACTGTGCGTGGCGAGAGATAAGGCGTGATGGAGGATAGAGAAAGTAGACCGCGAGGAGAGAGAAAGAGACAGAGAGAGAGTGGAGAGAGAAAGCGGTGGTGCGGCGACAAAGGACGACACCGGTGCTGACGTGACAGTGCATCAGATTGAAGAGAGAGAGTGGATAGAGAAAGGGTTGAGGGAGTGAGAGGGAGTGAGCAGAGAATTAGTGAGAGGGCACACACGTCGGAAAACTCTTTTTTTTGCTCAAAAAACTGCTTTTCCTTGCCTGAGAACCAAAGTGGGTAGTGTTTTACAATGGTTTTGTAAAATATGGGTAGTTATTTTTAATAAAAAAAATAGTGGGTAGTTATTTCTAAAGTTTTGAACAAAGTGGGTAGTTTTCGACAAATTTTCCTTTATTTAATTATCCAGTTTATTTTAGTTTAATTTCAATTTCAGTTTATTTCAGTTTCGTTTCAATTAATTTTAGTTTCAGTATATTTCGGTTAAGTTTATTTCGATTAAGTTTATTTCAGTTCAGTTGATTGCATTTCGGTTAAGTTCGGGTTCAGTTTATTTTGGTTCAGTTGATTACAGTTCAGTTAATCTCAGTTCAGTTAATTTCAGTTTTAGTTTTATGTCAACAATTAATTTAAGTTTTCAAACGGTTAATTTTAGTTTCAGTTTGTTCAGTTCAGTTACAGTTCATTTTCAGTTTTATATTATCAGTTCAATTAAGTTTCAGTTTGATACAGTTCAGTTAAATTCAGTTACAGTTCATTTCAGTTCAGTTAATTCAGTTATTTCAGTTCAATAATCAACTTCATAACCAAATTGGCAGCCCTAATTGCGACCCCGAGGTCCGTTGATGGTGCCTCTTGCTCTTCACCTGCTGCCCCCTCGCCCGTTCTGTCGGGTTCCAGCCGCACACGCACGTTGGTCCAGCCATCTCCTCTTTTATCTAGACAATGTAGTCAGGTCGTGGTGCCTTCTGCCTATTGCAGTCAGGCCGTGGTTCCTCAGCCCTCTCGTCATCTCCTTTGGTTTCTCTAGTACCTACTATTTCTGCCCTCTCGTCACCTCTGTTTTGCCTGATGTGCGTTTATGGTGCTTCTGTCTGCCTGTTTCCTAGTTCCGTTGACGCTGTCGTACTCTTCAGTTGCTATTGCATCTTACTCTACTACTCTCCTACTCTACTATTACTCTACTCTAATACTCTACTAATCTACTGTACTACTCTACTCTACTAATGTACTCTAATACTCTACTAATCTATTGTACTACTCTACTATTCTACTACTCTACTATTACTCTAAACCCTACTCTACTACTCTACTATTACTCTGAACACTACACTACCATTACTCTAAACACTATACTGAATTTCTCCAATCGTAACGTTCGTGTTACTGCCGTTTCGATTGCGGGGTGTTAGAGCGAGGGTATTAGACCATATGTCCAAAACCTATTAAGTTATTCTAGGTTATTAGGTTATTATCTAAGTTATGTTATGTTTACTATATATATTGATGTAATTCTATGGGAAACAAGACAAGCAACACATGCAATAATAATATGAGTTTATTCCTCTTCCTCCCTTCTCTTTCCTGACAAAATGTTATCATGTTTTTGTTTATTAAACTCTTTTTTGATTGATCTCAAACAAAGATACTAACCTGTACTCCATCCGATTCATATTAATTACAACACTTATTGACAAAAAGTATAACATCTCATTACAAATCTCAATTATATAAGTCAAGGGAGGAGCAATGACTCCCCTCTTGAAATATACATTTTTACCCCTAAAAAATGCATAACTTACATTACTTAACTATACTCCTTTTTAATTCAAAAATATCGAATTTTTTCCCTATATATTGCTTAAAACTTTGCAAATTCCCAATTTGCTTTGGTTTTGAAAATAATTCCCAAGGTATTGTCCACGTAGGTTCGTAATAGAATTTATTTTTTTAAAAATAAAAACACAATTCGCTATCGGTGATAACGAACTTCACTGAATAAAAAAAACCCACGAGTGAAGTACTCTCGACATTTGATGCACAAACATTCAACACTCCCAAAAAAATTCACTCGCTCTGATCTGAATCGACTCCCAACTTTCGCGTTGCCGATCATTCTCCGGCGTCTCCGATCAACCTGCACCGTCGTCGTGACTCCTCGAAGCAGCGACACCACTGAATTAAGCCGATAGGGGACAAAGTTGTATTCAAGGTTAGCCCTAATTGTCAATTTTCTTTTGGATTCTTAATCTAAATTTTGGTATTTTTGTTGAATTGTCATCAAAGTTTGGTTCTTTTTGTTGAATTTTGTTGAATTTTAACTAAATAACTTTGACATTGTGGAATTGTGAATTGTTGTGTAATTTGTAGTAATTTAAATTATGAATTTTGACATTAGAATTTAGGTTTGATCGATGTTGATTTGCGATGTTGGTTTGGTTGTTTCATAGTTGACGTTGTGTTGAAAATGCATGGGAAACAAAACTGTCATGGCATAGTTGCCATGGGAAAGCAAAGCAAAAATAACCTGTTCTTCACCATTGCCATTAGCGAGTTATAAGCTAAATTCGTTGATGGTAATAGCGAATTTTAAAAAAATAAAAAAATATACGAACCTACGTGGACAATACCTTGGGAATTATTTTCAAAACCGAAGCAAATTGAGAATTTGCATAGTTTTAAGCAATATATAGGGAAAAAAAATTCAAAAWTATCCATATTAAGCAAATTACAAATAAAATTGTCAAAGTAATTGACGAAGAAAATACGCATATTGAAAAAGAAACATGATTACTAATAAATGTCAAGACGATAATCTCTATTATTTATGGGGGAGTGGAGACTATACATCATGGTGTATAGGCTTTTTTGTGCACAATGAAGTTGCATAATTGTCCCATTAATTATTATCCCATTAATAAATGCACATTGTAGAACAGTTTCCCCAATACCATTGAACATTGTATTTAAGTTGTGGTAAATAATGAGACCGACTTGTAACATAAAAAGTAGGATTTTGGCATGATTTTCGAAAATTTTAATTTTTTTTGCCAATTTCATTTATTTTTCTTAATTAATTAGGAATATACGTTACTTTTTTTTATTATTATTTTCTTCCTTTCTCTGACATTTCTTTAATTTGTTTTGTGTTCTTACTAACAATTAACAGTAAGTTTTTGTTTGTGAAAGAAGGTTTGAGGTATAGATACGAGGTGATGAATCAACGGAAACGAAAAGGCAAAGAGATTGTTTCATCGTAAGTGTTTTTTTTTTGTTTTTTTTATTTTTACAAATGATTAAGTGATTGTTTCTTTTTTACAAATTTCGTTTTATTTCATAGTGCAAATTTTCGGTTGTTGTTCCTATTTTAGTTTTCCAATTTCGCTTTTCAACTTCGGTCCAATTTTGATTCAATAGAAGTGACGAGTGTAATTTTTGGTTTAGTTGACAATTGTTCTTGTTCAGTTGCATGAATTTGGTTGTTGTTCTTTATTTTATTTTTTTTTGCATTTTAGGGAATTTGGATTACAAATACTTATTTGGTTGTTATACAAATATACAATGGTGCATATAGTTGTTCTTTTTTTTCTTTGGGGAATTTGGTTGATGTTTCTTTGGCCGGTAGTTAGTTTGATATAGGGTTTTTTTTCTAGTTAACGTGGAAGTGTTGATTTCTTGTTTCCTGCGTAATTCGATTGTCATTGTTTTGTTGTAATGTGTTCTATGGGATGTGTCCTAATTTGTTTTCATCAGTTGTTCTTTGCAATTTTGTTTGTAGGGATGATGATTGTGATGAACAACCCCTTGCTATGTTTATTCGGAAGAAGAAGTTCAACAAAGGTGGAAAAGAACAATAAACACTTACAAATGACGTGGAACATATAATGATAGCAAAAAGACCACAGAACACCATCAACATCACCACAGAACAAATATGCCGCAACTGAACACGAACTAAGCGTAGAACATGCACTGATTCATAGAACAAATTTTGTGCATAGAATAACGAACATATATAACGGAAAAAACCCAATTGAAAGTAGATCATACAACCATTAAAGGAAAAACGTTTCATATAACATATACCAATCGTAGAACATATATCAATGCCTAAGTGTTCTATGGTTGCGATAATTGTTCTATGGGGTATGATGATTGTGATGAACAACCGTACCTCAGCTTGCTATGTTTATTCGAAAGAAGAAGTTCAACAAAGGTGGAAAAGAACAATCAACACTAACAAAAGACCTGGAACATAATGATAGTACAAAAGAACAATAAAAGGATCATGCTAAAACCACATAACACCATCAACATTACCACAGAACAAATATACTACAACTGAACACGAGCTAAGCGTAGAACATGCAATTAACCATAGAACAAATTTTGTGCATAGAACAACGGATTTATATAGCAAAAAAACAAAACCCAATTGAAAKTAGATCATACAATCCTTAAAAGAAAAAAAACTCATAGAATATATACCAGTCGTAGAACATATATTAGTCTACATGCCTAAGTGTTCTATGTGGTTTAAAATTCAAAAAAGAACTGTTGAATTTTGATTTCATGAAGATTAGCTTCTTTTGTTGACAAAAATATTTTATTTTGAAATTTGAAATTAAAAAGGTTATTAAATATATCCATGATTAATATAGATAGAGAAAATAATCAACTATTATGCTTAAATAATTGTGGGATAAGTAAATGTAAAAATGCACATTAATTTGGTTTAATTATACAAATATGCATTAAATATGGGTTGTGTACAAATTAGACGATACACCATGGTGTAGCATCTAATTTGCGCGAGAACGTTCCCCTATGAAAAACCAACATACACTTAACGAATTAAAATTAAACAAAAATTAATAACCCTTTTTATTTCCAACTTAATTATTGCTAGTTTGCCATAAATATAAAACAAGTAATGAATGGTATTGCATTAGAAAATTCAATTTAAACTAAATATATTAGAGTGATTTTCTCTTTACGATACTAGACATGTTAACAACCGAAAATTTATAATTTGCTCTAATAAAGAGAATTAAAATAAGAAGATAATTTGATTGACACAACCAGAAGAAAAATGTAATTTGTGTGTGTGTGTGTGTGTGTGCGCGCGTGCGTGCGTGCGTGCGTGCGTGCGTGTGTGTATATATCTTTCTCCGTTTCATTTTTACTCATAACTTTTGCTTTGACGTGCTTTTAAAGGAAAAGATTTTGGTGCGTAAATGAGCAAATTAGGTAAAGTAATTTAAAGACTAGTATGTTATAATCTCATTCCTTCTTATGTTAAAATTATCTTACCTAATGTGCTCATTTACACCCTTAAATTTCTTCCTTAAAACCGTGTCAAAAAAAAGTTGCGAGTAAAAAGAAACGGAGGAAGTATATACAGAGTATATCACTTTTTATTAAAAGAACGAAATATTTCATTAATAATAAATGACCCATATGACAATTACAAAAGAGACCAAAAACATCGAATACCATGGGCATTTAAATAACCAAACAAAAATTCTAATTCAATATAATTACAATCGCAATGAAATTAAACATTGAAGAATACTCTTGTCTCATACAACATTGTCTTTTGCATCCTTCTACAAAGGGGCCGAACAATACGCACTTGTGTTCAACAAGTTGTACTTTTTGATTTGACAACAGATTTGAAACCGCACAAACCACCATCAATGAACGTAAACTTTTGGCATCCGATATTGTCACCATAAAGGTATTAACACGAAATCCCACAAAAGAGGAATAAACCCTGAATCTCACAAAGGGGAACAAATTCTAAATCTGATCTGGATAGGGATTAGATCATTATTATTAGCTTTACTTTATTATTATTGTCGAAAATTTGTTAGAATATTATTTAGTTTGTTAGATAAATCTGTTAGAATAAAATCTGTCAGGGTTGTTAGGATTGATTTGGATATAATTAGGATATTATTAGGATATAATTAGTTGGATATTTTTTGGATAAGATTTATATCTTTCCTAAAATATCTTAGTTAGTTTTAGATATTATTTAGTTAGATATAATTAGGATATTATTTATTTTTTGGTAAGTAAAGAGAATAGATTGCRCTAAAACTAAATTACATCCTAAAGCTCAACTTATGGTTGAAAACCCTACTAGGTAGGCTCCTCAACCCACAAGCAAGCTAGAAACACAACTAATTACAAATTATTCAGCCAAGCCTGATACTTCCTAAATTGCTTCCTGCTCATGACAAGTTTACAACGTTGTTTAACAAAGAAACGAATCTACTGGAAAACCTGATCCGGAGAAGGGACTCGTGCATGCCAAACAGCCTCGTTACGTACCTGCCAAATACTATAAATAGTAGTAGCTATACCCACTAAGAAAATAGTCATCTGAGAGCCCGTGAAGCCTCTGCTCCGTCTAGTCCAACTAATAAGGTGTTGCATATCTCGAAAAACACCATGAAAACCCAACCAATTGCCAATGCTATGCCATAAGTGCAAGCTAAAATCACAATCAAAGAACAAATGATGATGAGTTTCATCATAAAGGCCACAAACAGTACTGCAAACACCAGAATTAGGCAAACCAAAGCGAATCAACCGAGTTTTAACTTGCAAGCTCACTGATAGCAAGCCAAAAAATGAATTGATGCTTTGGGATAGAAAGTGTATTCCAAAAAGTACGAGCCCAAGAAACTTTCTGAGCAGCACAAGTAATAGTCTTATAGGCCATATGAATGCTATACCTACCAAAAACACTAGGCCACCATGGAAGAGGCCCCTAAGACTGAATCACATCCTTTACATGACAGAGAGATTTCCAAAGCCAACTAGAACTCAGAGGAGCCTGGTAAGTCCACCAATCCTGCTTCTTAATATACACCGCATGAACCCATCGAACCCACAGAGTATCCTTTTTAGCCTCAATATGCCAAATGAGCTTTCCAACAGCCAACATGTTCCACAAGGCAATATTTCTCACACCCAAGCCACCCTTTTTTTTGGGTTGACAAACCTGTTCCCAGCTAACATAAGTCTTCTTTCTACCATTAGCACATCCATGCCAAAGGTAGTGCCGACAGATACTATTTATTTTCTGAATCACACAAGCAGGAAGAATAAGAATTTGCATCCAATATGTACAAATACTCATCAAAACTAAATTAACCAATTGAAGCCGTCCTGCAAAAGAGAGTTGCCGAGCCTGCCAACCCCTGATTCTAACAAGCATCTTCTTAATCAAAAGATCACAATCAGCAGCAGAAAGTCTTTTATGACAAATTGGAGCTCCAAGGTATTTAAAGGGCCAAGAACCAAGTTTGAACCCAGAGAAGTGACAAATTTGCTCCAAATCCACAGTTTGCATATTGGAACTATAAATCTCAGACTTTGTCCTATTTACTTGAAGACCAGAGACACTCCCAAAGTGATAAGATGATTAAACTTGAGGCCACTACATCGAGGATGGAACTTAAAATCAGGCTTATTCCCCACATACACCATTGTACGAGCCAAGTACTCCATACAAAGAACAAAAAGCAAAGGGGATATTGGATCCCCCTGCCTTAAACACCTGTTGAGTTCCCTAGTGTTTTGAGTGATGACAAACAGTTGCAAGAACAGGTACATTGGTTGGATAAATACAGCTGGTCTAAACAGCTGAGAAAACTGTTCTTGGTCACTTGAAAGAAAGTGACATGTATGCTAACAAGTTATATGTTCAAATTGTTCTATGTGTTTTAGCATACATGTTTTTCCAACTCTCTGAGCAAGAAGGTCCTTCGAGTTAATCTCGTAAACATTCCAAGTTGAAAAGAAGATCAAGGGCAAGCTTTGAAGATGTTGAAGAATATGAAGATTAGTTCTAGGATTAGACTAAGTCTTTATATTGTATAAATGCATGAGTATGGATTGATTGCTTGTATTATTGATGGACAAATTATGTGACTTTTCTTGTAGAGTTGAAGWYAACTAGACCAGTTGGTTAGTTGGCTTCAACACTACCAGTTGGAAGAACAGTTCTACTGTTCTCACAACTCTGATCACCTTGTCGAGCAAGTAAACGTTTTTGAAGACTTTCCTAAAAGGATTTTTGGAAACTTCAAGGTGATCTAGTAAGAGTATTTACTTAGGAATATTGTAATTGATTTTGTCGAAGTTAAGTTAACAACATATTATTTTATCTTGTATAAAATAATATCTTGTAAACTTTCCTAAAATATGTGTGGATCTTTGGAAACAAATATCTCACATATTGTAGGGTTCGACTATGATCAATTGCATCGCTCTTGCCTATAAATATTCATGAGTATGCACTCTTACAAATGAGATTCTCTCCGAGCTTCAAAGAGTTATATTTCGAGAGAMGAAAAGTCCTTAGTTTTATATCAAGCAAGCATAGATCATACGAGTGCATATACTGAGCTTTAATTTACTCTTGTACGCTCTTTGTGAGAGTTATTTGAGAGAAAGAAATTTGTATTGGAAAATTAACAAGGGGTTGGTGATCGGGTAGCATTTGAGAGTTCAATTGCGAGTACTTGTGAGTTCAAGTGCGAAATAGCACACTTGGGTTGAGTGTGRGGKTTCTTTGTGTGAGAGTTCATACATTGAGAGAGTGAGDGTTACTATTATTCATTCAGAGTAGAATTAATAAAAGTAACTAGGTTAGGAGGACGTAGCCCAAAGTTGGGTGAACCTCGTTAATCTCGTGTGTCCTTTATTATTGCTCGATAACTGTTCTACTAACTGTTTAACGAATATTCCGCTGCGAAGACCAGTACAACTGGTCTACCTGACTAGAACAATAGCAAATCGAAAATTTTTATTGGGTACTCAATTCACCCCCCCTCTTGAGTACTCTTGGGAAACCTTCAACCCCTTTTAACACCAAAAAAACCCTTGACATGTCCCATTAATTAGAAGAGTAAACTGAGCAGAACGAACACAGGCCATTACAATGTTGATGAAGTGAGGAGGGAAACATAAAGCCTACATCAGATCCTTAACAAAACTTCATTCTATTGTGTCATAGGCCTTCTGTAAATCCACCTTAATTATACAACCAGAAGAAAGAGATTTCCTAGCATAATGTCTGACAAGATCCTGACAAACTAGGATATTACTTATTATATTCCAACCAGCTACAAAAGCACCCCGAGTTTGAGAAACAAGAGCAGGAAGCACTTCCTTTAATTTGCTACAAAGCAATTTAGAAATCCCCTTATAAATTACCGAACCACAGGCAATGGGCCTGTAGTCAGTTACCTTAGAAGGGCAATCAATCTTGGGCACAAGAGTAATGGTAGAGACTGCAACAGATTGGAGAAGCTTACCAGAACGAAAGAAATTCCTAACTGCAATACATATATCAGAACCAATAATCTCCTAGGAGGCCTTAAAAAATTTGCTACTATAGCCCTCAAGCCCAGGAGCTTTGTCATTTGGGATATACCAAAAAGCTTCTTTAATCCAGATTCAACAGTGATTGTTGCACATCAGTCAAAAGAGGGCCTTGAGAAATGATTTGCTTCCTGATTGGAGCGCAAGTACCCCGAGTCTGAGCCATGAAAGTGGAAAAATGTGTGACATAAGCATCACTAACCTGATCAGGATCACTCGGCCAATTCCCATCTTTATCCTTAATAGTATTAATGCGATTCTTATTCACCCTGAATTTAATAGATTTATGAAAAAGTCGAGTATTAGCATCTCCTGCGTGAAGCCAATCACACTTAGCTTTTTGCCTCAAAAAGTCCAAACAATGTTTATGAGCCTGCTTGTATTCCTGCAAAGCAGCATGTTCAAGTTGAGCCAAAGAAGAGTTATTAGGATCGGAGTGAAGAGTAGCCTGGCGGATGAAAGCTTCTTCTAGGCAAGCTTATCTACAAGGATCACATCACCATAACAAGTCTCATTGAGCTCCTCAAAAGCGTGTTTCATGTTTTTCAATATCTGCATTATTTGAAACATAGGATACCCAGCAACCTGTTGCAACCAATGACTTCTCACAATATCTTTGAACTTCTCATGACTAGTCCACATATTGAAAAAACGAAAAGGCTTATGACCCTTAGCATCACCAAAGAATTTGAGCAACCCTGGACTATGATCAAAACTTTCCTCTGACCTCTGGCAAAAAAAGAACCTCAGCAGTAGCATCAGCAGACAACCAAGATACATTAGCAACAATTCTGTCTATTTTGGACATTACTCGAGCTTCACCCTCCTGTTTATTAGTCCAAGTAAAAAATCTACCAGTAAACTTAACATCTTCCATTGTACAATAAGAGAGACAGCCTTTAAACTGAAGCATGCATCAGTAAGCCTAGTATGTCCAGTTTTCTCCTCAAACCTGCAAAATGGTGTTAAAATCACCTCCCATAAGCCAAGGCCCTTGTATATGATCAGCCAAATCTCGAAGGTGGCTCCATAATCTAACTCGACTAACAACATCATTGATTGTGTGCATAAATAAAGGAACATTGAAAATGACCTTTATTTAGACAAGAATAGACATGACAATGCACCATCTGGTCCGAGCAATCTGTAATATTCACCTAAAAACAACGAGGGTCCCAAGCTACTATAACGCTATCTCTACCACACCAAGGGATATTGCTTGTAATACACCAATTAGGACAAATATTCAAATAAAGAGCCCCAAGATTTTGAGCCCGCACCTTAGTTTCAAGGAGGCAAAATAATTTGATATTATGTGTAGTAATCAAATGCTTAACTAATTTTTGTTTATCAGAATTATTAAGCCCCCTTACATTCCAGAACAAAATATTATCCATGAGAAATGAGGGTGATCAAACCCCCTTCCTTTTGCCGATTCAAAACAGAAACAGGTGTTGTCTCCTTAGGTTTTCCAAGCACTGTGAACTCATTAGTGACCCCAACTGGTGGTACACTAGCAGGCTTACGTCTAGACTTGTGAGTCACTAATTGAAAACCATCATCAGATACCGGAGTAGGCTGAGCAGGATTACTATGCAAAATAGGGTCAATGACATCCACAACAGAAGTAGAAGGTGCTGGCAAATCATAAACAATAGCAGCAATAGTAGATATAACAGGAGTAACAGGAGCATTCATAACAGGAGCAGTGATAGGAGGCAAAACAGCATGAGTAGTAGTAAACTGTGGTTGCTTGGCTTGCCAAACTTGTTTTGTAGGCCTCCTACAATGCTGAGTAGTGTGTCCCAACTTCTTACAATTGCCACATAACTCCGGCTTCCATTCATACTTAATTTCTTGAGTAACATCATCTCCAAGCTCATTCACAAAATCAAAGGAGTCAGGAAAATGTTGACCAACTTGGACCTCCACAAGCAACCGAGCATAACTCAAACGTCCTTTATTCACAATGTGATAGTCCAATTGCACCAAACTACCTACATTCTCAACCAATTTAGCCAAACAGTTCCATCCCCAATATTTAACACTAAGTTTCGGAAGTTGTATCCATATAGGAAGGGTCTTGAAGGAATTAGTTAAAGGATCCATGTCCGGAGACCAACGCTTCACAACAAGAGGCTTGTGATCAAAAGAAAAATGTCCATTAAGAGCATAATCCATACCCCCCTGATCCTTGAAACGCACCACAAAATCGCCATTGCCCACATGAGCAATAGTCGAAATACCCCGGCGTCCCCAAATTCGTTTAAGATAGCCTTCCATAACCTGGAAAGGTGGCCTTGTGCCTGTAACAAAACACATAATAGCAGTTTGCCAATAATCAAGCTCTTCACGAATATCATCAATAGTAATTGTAGGCTTAGGCTTCAATGGATGCTTATTAGGACTACTAATAGCAGTAGGACTAGATAAGGAAGCCTCATTAGGAGCATCACTTACAATCACATCAGAATTAACAATGTTAGGCAACATTTTAGGGCTACTGTTACATTGAACAAAACCCCCATTTTGCAATTCGTCACTTTCAATTAGACCAAAATTCAAAACCCAGGCTACAGATTGACCCATAGAAGCCCACTTACCCAGATTAGCCACCGTTGAAGACTCACCACCATAGCCAACAGCAGGAACAGAACACTTCGCCTTCATGAAGTGCGAGAAATGAACGCGCAATTGCGATTAACGCTGCAAGGATCGCAAGGAGGCTCGAGGGGTGAGAGTAACATCATCCTCCTCAGAATCAGTAGAGCTAATGTCTAAATCCGACACCGAAGCCTCCGCTGCAGCCGCCGTCGAAACGTGACTCACCGCCGCTGGAAACTCCTTATTTTTGTTTTGATTTTTTAGATTTTTGTGAGATTTCGATTGATTCTGAGTCCGTTTCTTACCGTGAATCGATTTCTGAGACTTACCCCCATTCCTTCGCTGAGATCGGGTATGTGCCATCACACCAAAGTGGAATCTCGGAGAGAGACGGTCCCTAGAGAGAGAGAGAGCTGTTCTTTTTTATTATTAGGATAATATTAGGATATAATTAATTGGATATTTTCTGTAAAAGATTTATATCTTTCCTAAAATATCTTAGTTAGTTTTTAGATGTTATTTTGTGTTATAAATAGGGTCTGAATATTATCAATAAAGATTAATTAATTCTTTTGTCAAATTTTTCTCTCTTGTTTACTCAAGAAAACCTTGTGAATTTAATCTGGTGTGTCTGATTAGTTTACTTGATTAACTACATTGACGGTGTGTCCTCTTTGGGAGTTGAGATCCTTTGAAATTCYCTGATGTGTCCGAGAGGTTTAAAGTTATTTTCGTTTGCTTTATTCCCATACTTTGGGAAATATCCTTTGCCCGTGTTCATTCGTGAGAGTTAGGGGATTTGTGAGCATCTTGCTTATAAATCCACATCAAAATCCCACTATAGGGGAACTGACAATTATTAAAGAAATGACTGAAACTAAAAAATTAAACAAAAGATCGAAAAAAGTTGTAAACTAGAACCCCTAACAGAGAGAAAAAGAGAAGGGAGACGGCAAAGAGAAAGGGTTGTGTTTATATTCTAACACTTAAAAATTGATTATTTTTTAGCACAAACGTTTTCCTTACATAGTATTTATTTCTTTTGACATACTTTATATTCGAATAACGATGAATGAATAACTTAATTAAAAACTCAATGAGTTAGTTTTTTAAGTAAAAAGAAATAAAATAACTCACAAAACGGTTTACAACCTAATTCCTAGTAGCCTGTTTTTCACATGCACCAAGGTACTTTCCCCCTTAAGGCGATCTCGAGCATAGTACATGCCCATATTGAGACCAAGGAGCCTAAGGTGTGACCCTATTCGGAGGGTCACATGTACAATCCAATTAATTATGAAAACGGAACTACGAGACTTTTAAGTCTGTCCACTCACCTAATGGTGATTATCCCCAGTGAAGTTGCCATTTTTTAGGCGTGGGCCCTTATCGGGTCTACATTCTACATAGACTTTGAATTGTGGGATTGAGCCAATGATATCGCACGAGAGTGCATTGGTGTGTGTTGTTGATAGAGCGGATCGCCACCATGCCTATACAGGTTAATCACAGATGCCCGAAACATTAGTGTCAAAACTAGCTAATGGCACCATTGTTAGGTCCAGTAACCAGAGTGTGGGTTAGGGGACATGGTATGGATAAGATCTTTGACCCAATCCACCTGCATATAGCAGCCTCTACTCGATCTCATTGTAGTTCCATAAATCATAATCTTTGAATTCAAAGAGCCTATAGATTTGAACTTCGAACGCGCATTAACCTAATATTACTACTAGAATTGATTTCTATTATGCATGCATCGCTACCTATCCTAGAAATGGTGACCACTTCAAATTACTCAAATTAATATGGTGCCTAAAACCCATTCGTCCATGATTAATCTGAATTTAATGTGATTCAAGCAAATTCCGGTCTTGATTAAGCAATAAAAAGTGTCATGTGCATAAGAATCAAGAATAATAATATACAAGAATTGAAAACTCAAATATATACGAATCAACTCACCTTGTATCACTATCAATACAAAAGAAAAATATATTGTATCAAAATCTTTGCTTCCAATTGAATTGCTTATGACAAAAAAGGAAATCGTTAGCATTGACAATTACAGTATAAAAGATTGCAATAAGTCGAAAACGATTGAAAACGAATGAATTTACATGATTGAAAACTAAAAGCGAATCAAATAAAAGTCAAAGTATTATGTAATCAACATCAATAATAAAAACAAGAGAGAGAATTAGATTAAATAGCCTCAGAATTTGTACCTAAATCCGCAAAGATACGACTCCGAAAGTTGCGATGAATTCGAGCGACTTTTGGTTTTGTAAGTGGTTTGTGTTTGTGGATTAAATTTGAATGAGAGAGAGAGAATTTTGAGAGCTTTGAATTACACGAATAATGATTTTGTTTAAGTTCAATTAAGCACCAAGAGCATGTATTTATAGTCATTTTTAGGGAAGAATAAGATAGAAAAAACCATGCAATTCTATCTATCTTATGTATGATATCTTTGGGAATTTTTCCATCTATATCTTTTGGATCTAATTTGTTATATGAGAATTATCCTTTATCTGTTTTTTGCTTCCTTGGAGGTCAAGATTAATCTTCTAGAATATTCCGGACTTCTCTTAGAATTTTCGAATTTATTTATTTTCAAAAATTATTTTGCAAACTTATAAAATCATACAAAATCATAAAAAAATCAGAAAATTTATTTAAAAATACTGGCGAACTCAAAAAAACGAGAAGAATAACATGAGAATGAAAAATCTTAGAAATGATCTTTATAAATAATTCTAAAAAATCGTTTAGCTAAGAAAAATGGCCTAAAAATAGAAAATAATTAAAATATATATTTTCCGCCTATTATTGGGCCCTCACCATATGATTTCAAATTCAACTTTAATTTGACTCATGCAAATGGAATTTGTGTAAATGGGTGTGGTTTAAGGATTTTATCGCAACTTTCAAAATCAAATCTATTTTGAAATGTCGTACTTTTCCTCATCGGTTATTCAATTTGGGGAGACACCTTTGGGTCTCTACATGCACCATATTTCTCGCCCCTTGATTCCCCTAAGACCTCTTTGGCCACTCTTATGAAATAATTCTTTATTTTAGACCAAGTTACATCTCAGTTATCCCARTTAGTCTCGTTGATTACTTTTTCAGTGAAAACCTCATCCTTTAAGCTCCACCATCCCCTTGGTTACACTTCTTTTTCCCACTCTTTGAAGTAAATATTCATCACCAAGAGCCTATGTTAGGTAACCACAATCTCTCTTGGGATACCTTTGCAGTTTATGCAACTTTGTTTATTTGCCCTCCATGTGAGCAGAAAGTCTATTTGAGTTGCATTTGCACCGCGTTCTGGAAAGTTATCAAGAGGGAATTGTGCTTTTTAAGCCAAGTATTAGCCAAAATTAAATCATAAGATTGAGCGAAGTCCAAAATGGTCTCTTGTGGGCGTCTCACTATCCATACCCAAAACCTTCATGGACACCCAAAGCCATAACACCTTACCCCAACATGCCCATTCAAGTCTCCACCTATGTATAACTTCTCCGTGTGAGGGTTACCTTGTATCACCTCATCAAAATCTTCCCAAAATTGTCTCTTCTCCTCTGCACTCAAACCAGGCGCATAAGCACTAATAATATTAACAATCTCTGTACCACATAAAAACTTTACCCTTATCAACCTATCACCATTCCAAGAGGTCTTGATTACCTCATGTGCTAACCGTTCATCTAGGTTCACGCCAACTCCATTCTTAATTCGGTCTCTAGGGACCTTGTCTTAATCGACTTACAACACCTTATACCCCATGATTAAGCCTCGAGCTCTTTCTCCAGTCCACATCACCTCTTGAAGGCATAAAGATGTTTAAGAGTCTTCTCTTAATCACCTCCACAACTTTTGCCGATTTTCAAGTTAAAGACCCCACGTTCGAAGAACTAACTTGCAAACTGTATAACCCTTCCTTTCTGCTCTATCACCCCACACCCCCATCCCTTTGCTCATTTGACACCACATGCAGACGATGTGGCGCGTCACTTTGAGGAAACAACCTAGCAATCCTTGCAAATTTATCACTACACTCGATTCTGAGAAGTGCAGCGCGTCGTTGAGAAGGGAACACCCCCCACGATATTTTTGTCGACAACTACCTTTTTTACACATTTGTTTGCAAAATACTACCTACATTGAAAAACCTTATACATAACTATCTTAACTTTGCATTTCTTTGTCGTTGACCAATACCTTGTTTTGTTTTCCGGCGTTGACTCTCACTTTCCGACCATTAAAGTGCATGTGCTTGTCACGTGATCTTTTTTTTGGTTGCTTTTTTCGATCTTCCTTGCTTGCTTTTTTCCTCCATTCTCCTATTATAGTTCCTCTCCATTCCCCAAAAATCATATAATTGTGATGATGATGCTATTGGTGTTTTTCAAGTTGATATTTTGGTCACCAAATGATAATAGTAAGTTATTTGGCTTAGATGAAATGAACTCGTCTTCCGAGAGAACTTGAGAACACTTGAATAGGTGAAGGCCAAGGCTCTTAGGCTACTAGGGAAGTACCTAACGGTCCGTCCAACATTGTGTGTTTCAAGGCCCTCCTAAGACCCCCCCAAGTTTAATTTGGTAACCGGTCGAGGGTTTTCTTACTTTGAACATGGATGCTTCCTTTGTGGGTCCCCATGCTCCTTACGGTATTGCAGGTGTGGTTAGCGACTCAAGTGGGAATTGGGTTTGGGTTTCAGAGGACGAAGACGAGCATGCTYTGTTCTTCGTGTTAAATTGTTAGCTATTTTGGGAGGGGCTAAAATTAATCTCTTCGCGGAATTTGTCTAGTGTATTATACTTTTTGATTCTATGCAAGTTTTGGTAAGATTGACCTCGGATGATATTGTTAATGACTTCAACACTAGTGTGTCTGCATTCATAACATTCCCAAAAATCAATCATATGATTAAAAACTAAATCAACGTTGCAATATTTCATTTCATGAAAAACAGAGGAACTAAAAAGGCAAGGAAAATCGAGAAAAAAAAGAAAAAAAGATCACGTGAGAAGCATGTGCAATTTGATGGTCGCAAAGTGAGGGTCAATGTCGGAAAACAAAACAAGGTATTGGTCAACAAAGAAATGCAAAATTAAGGTAGTTATGTATTTCGTATAAGGTTTTCTAAAGTAAGTAGTATTTTGAAAAAAATGTGTAAGATAGTTATGGACAAAAAAAAACCCATGATAATAAGCTCTAACAGTGAATTTTTTAATATCTACTCTCATGCATTTTCAAATATATTAATGCAAAGTTGCACACATCGGGTGCACAAAATGCTAGTAAGTTAGGGCACTCACAATAGTTCAAACCTCTAAGAAGTTTGAACACTTTCTACACAAACCCCTCCCATAACAAACCCCTCACCAATAATAGTTCAAACCTTGGGGTTTGTTAGTGGGACCCAATATATATCCATAACAAACCCCTCACCTAACTTTATTTCATCTCCCTTTTTATTTTACACCCCATACCGCACTTAAATTCCACCTCATCCATACAAACCCCTCTCAACTTTCAAGTCCCATCAACTATCTCCAACAATAAGAGGTTTGAAAATCAAACCTTACACCTCACCTACAAACCCCATGACAAACCTCTTATTGTGAGTGCCCTTAAAACAAAATGTAATACAACTTTTTTATTAATTGAATATACTTCGTATGTTAATTTAAAGATATATAAAATAAAAAAGAAACTTTAAATTTTTTAAATTGAATTAACACTCAACTTCTAAGAGCACATGCAATGGTGAGCAACTTTATAATGGGACCAATTTTCTCACTCTTCACCTCCATCTTCCATCCAATTTTCCACTAACTTGGGTCACTAACTTGAGTCACTCCCTTAATTTTACTCACAATGGTTAGCAACCTCAAATATACTTTTCCTACTATTCCTATGCCCCGCCGTATATATTATCTCCACTATCTATCTATTTAATTAATTAAAATTGTTTCGAAAAAAAAACTCATGAGGCATCTCGTGTAGAAAATAATAGCTTATTGTATATCAATAAAACGAATCAAGAATAATTAATAACAAAGAAGTTAGAACGAATTTACCAATTTGTTGTGTCGTGGTATGGAGGCCACTGCCTCAGAAGCAAATTCCGCCAACACCTAGTGTAGGGTCAATAACGGACGCCCCCCAAGGTATACACAACGCCCCAAGATCGTACACTCGAAATTGAGGATGGAGTTTCTCAAGAATTGCTCAATACTCTCTCTAAGGTGTTTCTAGTGTTTTTTGTATATTTTCATCTATGAGTTAGATAGGTCAAATATATAATACTCCAACAAGAAGAAACCTTATAAAAATATCAATGTGGGACAAGTATATATATATATATATATATATATAACTCCAATAAAAAGGACTTTGTCACACAACCAATGTGGGACAAGAAAACCCACATCCAAAATGACTTACCTTTCCACCGAAAATGGCTTACATTAGGAGGTAACTCCTACAATCCCCCACTAAGACATTTTTGGTAACCTACTAGAGTATTGAGCAATAAAGTTAAGAGCTTGAATGTTAATGTCCATTGGATTGAACTAACACAACGTGGAGTGGGGTGTTCTTTTTAAGCATGAAGTGAATTACTCTTGAAACTTCATACCAAGAGAAGGAACCCGACAACACAGTCGTCGCTTCGAACTTGAGGAACATCCGCGTTCAGTTTTAACGTTTGCAAACCCACACACGAGGCTCAACCCACCTTGGGATTCTAGTGAGATCACTTGAAGTATTATACACCTTCAAGTAGGAGTTGCCAAAGCTCCACACTCACATAGGTGTCWAAASACATTAAGAATCAATGATTCAACCTCATCATCAATTCTGATGGTGTTCAACAGTTAAGGACTAAGTCCAACCTCCCCAGGCTGTTCCAACATTATGAGCTAAGCTTACCATCTAATTGATAAAACATCTGGCGTATCACAGTTAAGGATCAATGACCCAACCACAACTAGGCTGCCATGCTTTAAGAGCATAGCTCACCATATAAACAAACTCATGGCGTGTGTCACAGTTAAGTACCATAGTCCAACCTCCCCAGGCTGTCACACATTAAGGAAACCTCCACCACTCACCACCGATCATATGGCGTGTGTTACAGTTAAGGATCGTAGTCCAACCCCCACTAGGCTGTCACACATTAAGGAAACATATCCACCATAACATCTGTCACATACATGACGTGTTCACAGTTAAGGATTATAGTGCAACCATAATTAGGCTGKCACACTTTAAGGAAATACATCCACCATAACATCGATCACATGGCGTGTCCACAATTAAGGACCGCAGTCCAACCACAACTAGGTTGTCACATTTTAAGGAAATACATCCACCACATCATCAACTGAACACGAGGCGTGTGTCACAGTTAAGGACCACAGTCCAACCTCCCCAAGCTGTCACACTTTAAGGACACATGTCCACCACATCATCAGAAATCAAGATAACAACAACACATCACACATGAACTCATGTAAAGACGTCATGTTAATTAATAGAGGCACTTATATATGTTCATTACAGCACAATCTCATGTCAATGTAAACAACACACACACACACACACACACACACACACACACACACACACACACACACACACACACACACATATGTAGAATAAAAATTACCTTTTCAAAGATTGTCGGCCCATCTCGACGAAGGTCTCAAAGACAAGCCTCCGACACAGCCTCTTTGTAAAAAGATTTGTGAGGTTCTTCACAAACTCATCGACGTCATGCCATTTGCAATGCATTGTCTCACAAATTCGAGCCAAACTTGATATGTCGCTCCTCRCCATTATGAGTGGAGTTCTCAGCAACACATATTGCAGCTTGTGAACTACAGTTAATCGTAACCAAAGGAGTTATCAACCCCCACAATTGAATAACAAAGATGTCTCAGCCAATCAGCCTCCTGTGTTGCAAGATCAAATGCAATGAACTCTGCCTCCATTGTTGATCTAGCAATACACTTTCACTTTGTGGATTCCTAAGACACAACACTACCACACAGTGCGAAGACATACTCTCTAGTAAAACTCACTTCATCACTGTCAGTTACTCAACTTGCATTGCAATATCCCTCAAGAACATGAGAAAACTTCACTAGATGTCGAAGAGCTTTCCAATGTTCCGGATCTAGCAAGTACCCCGAAGATACTTCACTAGATGTCGAAGAGCTTTCCAATGTTCATGTTCTGGATTATGAGTATACCTGCTGAATCTACCAATCACATAACCAATAACAGAACAGGTGTAATTCATCAAGAATCATCATGCTACCAATAATTCTAGCAAACTTGGACTTAGCTATAATAGAATCACTGTTCTTCACTAGTCGCACACTTGAATTATATGGAGTTCTCAGAGATTACTCATCAAAGCTCTTGAACATCATCAGCACCCTTTCCACATGGTGAGTTTGTATCAATCCGTAGTCCTTAATTAGCTTCACATCTGTCACACTAGGATCACACCAACCTTATCCATATTCTTCATCTCGTACTTAGATGAAAAGAAGCTCTTGGTTCATTTATATCACTAATATCAGAGCCAAACAACAGCATGTCATCCACACACACACACACACACACAAATGTCCACATAATGAGCTCCAAAACACATTGGAGCAAGCATAAGCAATAAACTCATTGATCAGGAACAAAATAGAATAGTCTTGTGGAACTTCTCACATTACTGCTTCAGTGCCTGTTTCAAACTACAAAGAGATTTTCTAAGCCTGCACATTTTGTGTTCCTCACTAAGTCACTAGGAACTGCACAACCCAAAGGTTGTTCCACATTTACCTCCTCATATAAAACACCATACACAAATTGTTGTCTTGACTTCCATCTGATACATTTTCAGACAAAAACACAAAGCAAGCACAAGCAAAAACAAGTATGGTAACTATTTAGTAAAAAGGGGAGTAAGGTGAAGTAATCTAACCCGAACTGATGGAGAAAAACACGAACCACAAGCCTCACCTTATATCATTCGTCTGTTTCATCAGTACTCGATTTCTTCTTGAAGATCCACTTGCAACTAATAGGCCTGCTACCCTTAGGCAACTCTACCAGCGCCCAGTTTTGATTTGTCATGATGGAGTTCAACTCACTGTTTAATTCTCCTTCCACAAATCAGCATCTGCTGAGCTCATTGCCTCTTCATATATTTTAGGATCTTCATCCTGCACAATAGAGAGCACCAAGAATTCTTCCAGATTACCTGCAAGACTAATGTCAGAACATTCAAATGCAGTAACAAAATCTGGACAAAACTTGTTTTCACTCATCTTTCTCTTGCTTCTTTTAGGCTCGATAAAAGTAGCAACTATATCAACGGTAATAGGGTTATCCTGCTCCATGGGAACAGTCAAAACAATGTCAACAACACTCGAATATTCCTTTCTTCTCAAAGAAACGCTATTTCTTAGAAATCAGCATCACGAGACTCTGACATAGAATAGTCCTTCAACGCCGTGAATTTGTGCGCTGCACTATTCGTTACATATCCCACAATGCTGCATCGAAGAATCTRAACTCAATTGTAGGACGCTTGAATGATTGCGGACCCACCTTGACCAGACAGCTCCACACTTTCAAACAACTCAAGTTCGGAGCATAAGACTTCCATAGTTCATATGGATTAGCATTCAACTTTTTCTAAGACACCTTGTTTAGAACATAATTAGCTGACATAACTGTTTCACACCCACATTTCATCAGGAGGACCAGAACTCAACAACATGGATATATTAGTCTCTTGATCTTTCGATCCAACTGACCCTGAACCTCTTCTTTGTAGATCAAGAACATGAACTCATCATCATCATCATTAGACTACAATAAGTAACTGAGTCATCGATGAAATTAACGTAGTATCTCAATATCATGATTGCTCTTCAAGTTCTTGAAGCAATTAGCTAGATCAGTGTGAACCAACACTAGCACATCAAAACTTGCTCAGTCATAGCCCTATATGGCTTTCTCACAAATTTTGATCCTGCATACACATCACACTCAACCAACATTGATCTGACAGGTTAGGAAACAAGTTCATTATATTCAATTAATTGATATAACCCCAACATGTCCCAAACAACCATGACACAKATAAACATACTCAATAAACATCAATAGAGTATTTAGAAAAAATAATAAAGGATAATTTAGCAATACAATTTGAACCAAAGAACTAGCAGGACTAGTATAGCCCTTGCTTACTAATTCTCCATTGCCGAAAAGAACAAATTTATTTGCATCAAGGTCAATCTTGACCCCCACATTCAACAACAAACTGCAACAACAACCTTGCAGTTCTTCATAAAAATATATATCAAATAGGAAAAATATAATAGTTATATACCAAGTACTGCGATAATTATTTAGCAATCAGCCAAAATAATTATGCTAACTGCAAGAAACAACACAAACTTTAAATTGATAAATATAAAGCTTTAGAACATACAATGGTGGACAACAATTGGTATTATAAACGAAGTAACAAAACAATATTATTTAAGCATAATAAATTCATAAAGAATTCAAAACATAAATAAAGAATTCTAAACAATTTATTATTCAAAAGATAATACTTGAAAATAATTAGCATTAAACGTACCTTGATACGCAAATAAGATGATAACAGTAATAAAGATTTGCTTCTAAATTGTAGGAAATAATAGCTTACTGTATATCAATAAAACGAATCAAGAATAATTAATAACGAAGAAGTTAGAACGAATTTACCAATTTATTGTGTCGTGGTATGGAGGCTACTGCCTTAGAAGCAAATTCCGCCAGCACTAAGTGTAGGGTCAATAACGGACGCCCCCAAAGTATACACAACGCCCCAAGATCGTACACTCGAAATTGAGGATGGAGTTCCTCAAGAATTGCACAATACTCTCTCTAAGGTGTTTTTAGTGTTTTTCGTATATCTTCTTCTATGAGTTAGATAGGTCAAATATATAATACTCCAACAAGAAGAAACCATATAAAAATATCAATGTGGGACAAGTATATATATAACTCCAATAATGAAGCCCCTTGTCAAACTACCAATGTGGGACAAGTATATATATAACTCCAATAAAAATGACTTTGTCACACAACCAATGTGGGACAAGAAAACCCATATCCAAAATGAGTTACCTTTCCACCGAAAATGGCTTACATTAGGAGGTAACTCCTACATCTCGTACTACCGACGCACCCCGTAGTATGAGCTACTCCTCACAATGGTGAGGTTGCTCACAACTGGCCCTCCTCTGGGATGAGTAACCCAAAATCTCCCAATGTGCATGCTCTAAAGCTACGTTAATATACCTATTGCAAAAATGTAGACATTTATCATAAAGAATTGAAAATGTTTGTTTAATTTATTATATTTTGCATTCTTAATAGGTTTGTTTATGTTCCACATCCCCACACCGCAATAATGCTAGCTCAAGTACTTGTGGTTACCATGAACATGTATAATATTGCGGAGAAAATTTCTTCAGTTGTTCTTGATAATTGTTCTACAAATGATGCCATGGTTGAAATTTTGCAAGATAAATTTGATTATGATGCATTTTTGTGTTCTGGTGAATTTTTTCATGCTCGTTGTTGTGCTCACATATTGAATTTAATAGTACAAGATGGTTTAGATGTGTTGGTCCCGGGGTTGAGAGAATTCGGAATTGTATTGCATTTTGGTGTGGAAGTGCATAAAGAATTGAAAAATTTGAGGATAAGGCTAGGGCATTTAAGGTTGATTGTTCTAAGAAGTTATCTCTTGATTGTAAGACGAGATGGAATTCCACTTTTTTAATGTTACAAAGTGCTTTACCTTATAAGAATGTGTTTGCTAGTTTGAAAACTCAAATCCAAAGTTCAAGTTTGTGCTTCCAAATCAACGTGATTGGGAATTAGCTGGAATGATATGTGAAAAGTTAGTGAAATTTCATGAGGCAACTGAATTATTTTCTGGTAGAAAGTACCCTACTGCCAACTTATTCTTTCGTCAAGCTTGTGAGATAAAATTGGCTTTGTTAGAGTGGGAGAAAGATGTGGAACAAGTTATTAGGGATATGGCAACAACAATGATGGAAAAATTTGACAAATATTGGTCAAATATTAATGGAATTCTAGCCGTTGCTGCAACATTGGATCCTAGGGGTAAGTTGGAATGTGTGGAATTTTATTTTAGTGAAATATATGGTGAAAGATGTCATGTTGAGGTGGATAGGATAAAGGGATTGTTGTATGATTTGTTGAATGAATACCATGATAAATCTGGAAAAGATGGTTCCACCTTTGCTTCTACTTCTACTACTTCTACTTCTACTAGTACTACTCTTGGGAAACGGAACTACTTCTTCTTCTTCTTCTTTTTCTCTTCTTCTTCTTCTTCTTCTTCTCTTCTTCTTCTTCTTCTTCTTCTTCTTCTTCTCTCTTCTTCTTCTTTTTCTTCTTCTTGTTGGTACTGATAAATGGAGTCAGATAAAAGACTAAGAAAAGAAAAGCAAATGTAAGGTGTGAGTTTGATCACTACCTTGAGGACGAGACACTTCCCGAGAGTAGTGAGTTTGATGTCCTTAACTTTTGGAAAACGGATTTAAAATATCCAACATTGAGAAAAATTGCAAAGGATATTTTAGCTATCYCTGCTTCAACGGTAGCTTCCGAGAGTGCTTTTAGCATAGGTGGTAGGGTTGTGAGTCCACAACGATCAAGCCTTCATGCCAACACAATTGAAGCACTTATGTGTATGCAAAATTGGATTCTTGGAGAATATTCAGGTAATAGTGTAATATATACTCTCATTAAATTTTTATTTGTAGTTCAATATTTATTTAAATATATGTTAATTAATGATTTATACTGTTTTCTATTTTTTAAAGAAAATTCTTTGCAAAACTCTCAAGCTTGTGCAACTATCCTAGAAGATGTTGACGTGGGAGATGAAGAGAATGGGACTAATTCTACAAGTGAAGTAATTGATGTTAATTCGGTAATCCCATACTAACATTTCAATGTTTCATATTATGTACCTTTATAAAATAATATATTAACTCTTACATTTTCATATATTGTAGGATGGAGAAGACATGGAGATATGATGTTCTCTACTTAATGGAGATGACTTGATGGATGTTGTATTGTTGTGTACTTTGCTATGTTTCATACTTGTATTTCATAGTTGTACTTTGTTTGGAGTTTGAAGTTTGAACTATTGAGTTTTTTTATGTATGAACCTTGAGTTTTTTACGTTTGAACTTTAATTTTGAGACAAGYTTTGAAGTTCGAACTTGCTCAACATCATTATGTAATATTATGTAAACTTTTAGGCTTTCAAGTTGCCCTTTTTGGACTTTGGCCATTGACCATTGCTTTCATTTAGTTTAGGCATTATTGGACGACGACTTGTATAAGTATTGAATGACTTATAATAGTCATAAACAATATCGTTTTATCTTATGAATATTTGAGTTGTACAAAGTTACTTTTCATGTGAAAATGCATACAAATTATGATGCAATCCGTTAAAAATCCGATCCATCCGCTTCACCCGCGGATGACGGATTTGACGGATGACGGATTTGACGGATGATGGATGGAGTGCTAATGGATGGAGGCGGATTGAGCTCCATCCGATCCATCTCCGATCCATTGCCAGGTCTACATTTATGTCATCAATAGAAATCGAATGAAATGACAAGAACAATTTGTTTACTAAAAGATGAGTTCAAATCTACCCAATAATGGGAATGGAGACGGAGTGCATTAGTCGGACACGGTTTGTGGCTTATCAGCTGGAAGCTCCCCTCCGAACTCCGAAGTCTTGAATGGATACAAATTACAAAACGTAGTCCGACATAGTCATTTCCCGCCGAACTTCAAACTTTGATTAAGACATGCAGCGACTGCTGCTACGGCATCTCAGAACAAGWGCAATCTCATCTCTCATACCCCATATGAAATTTCCTGCCTTGTCTCTCACCAAACGTCATTTCCAAACTAATCCAATTCAATATAGTTCAGATAGTATCTCACACGAAGAAACGGGCACAAATACTTCCTCATGTCTACTTTCTCATCACCCATGTTCAGAAATTTCCCAATTTCATGTCAAGGGTTTTTCGAAAATCACAAACCAAATCACTGGAAAGGCCTTGCATTGTCTTTGCATAAAGGGTTTGATCCCTTTTAGCATTTTCCATCACAATACTTTGATGGGTATGTACTTGAGATTCGGTCGTGTTGATGTTGCCTACCACGTGTTTGATAAAATGCCCAACAGAAATGAGGCTTCTTGGAATGCTTTGGTTTCTGGTTTTGTTAAAGTTGGTTCCTATGCTGAGGCATTTAAATTCTTTGATGAAATGAGGAGTTGTGAGATGGGTTCAAATGGGTTTGTAGTATCGAGCTTGATCACGGCGTGTAGTAGGTCGAATTGTTTGATTTCTCAAGCATTCCAACTGCATGGTTTTGTGGTCAAGTCTGGTTTATTGGATGATGTTTTTATTGGTACTACTCTTCTGCATTTTTATGGAACACACGGGTTTGTAATGGAAGCTAAGATGCTTTATCAGGGGATGCCGTATAAGAATATAGTATCTCAGACTGCTTTGATGGTTGTGTCTTCTGATGACGGGCAATATCGAGAAGTAATTGATATGTATCAACAGTTGAGGCAAGAGGGGTTAGGATTGAATGAAAATACCTTTACTACCGTTATTAGTTCATGTGGGATGATTGATGATCGAATATTGGGCTTGCAAGTTCTTGGGCATGTTATTAAGTACGGATTTGAGTCTAATCTGTCTGTTGCGAATTCTCTTATGTCAATGTTTGATAACTTTGGTGATATCGATGATGCATCTTATGTGTTTGATCATATGAAAGAGCGTGATATAATCTCGTGGAATTCCATAATCACTGCCTATGGGCATCACAAGCTTTGTGAATATGCTCTACGGTGCTTCAGAAGGATGCGTTTTGTTCATGATGAGTTGAATGCCATCACACTTTCCAGCTTATTGTTGGCTTGTGATAGCGTTGATAGTGTAAAATGGGGCAGGGGTATTCATGGTCTTGTACATAAATATGGATTTCATTCAGATGTCTGTGTGTGCAATACACTACTTACCATGTACTCTGGAGCTGGACAGCTTGATGATGCTGAGTTTTTATTTACTGCAATGCCAGAGAAAGACTCAATTTCTTGGAATTCGATGATAACATGCTATACCCAKAACGGAAAATGTATAGAAGCCTTACGGACTTTAAGTAGCCTTTTGAGGACAAGGACATCAGTGAACCAAGCTAGTCTTGCTAGTGCTTTAACAGCGTGTTCCAGCCAAGAGTTCCTTGGTGAGGGGAAGATTGTCCATGCTCTTGCTGTGAGTTCTGGATTCACCAATAATTTGATTGTAAGTAACTCATTGGTTAGCATGTATTCAAACTGCGGCTTGACAAAAAAAGCTAAGCAGGTTTTTGATGTGATGCCTAACAAAGACATAGTCACATGGAATGCTTTAATTGGAGGTTATGCTGAAAATGAAGACGCAGATGAAGCATTTAAAACTTTTAAATTGTTGAGAAGAAGAGGCTTGCAAGAAAATTACATAACCATAGTGAATCTTCTTTCTTCATTTTCATCTGCAACTAGTCTATTGACACATGGGATGTCTGTTCATTCATTGATTGTTTGTGCTGGATTTGAATCAGATGAGTATGTAAAGAATTCTCTTATTATTATGTATGCCAAGTGTGGTGATCTTGATTCGAGTAGTAAATTAATCAGCAAGTCCAGGAACATAAGTCCAGTTACGTACAATGCCATAATTTCTGCTAATGCACGTCATGGTAGAGGAGAAGATGCATTGAAAATGTTTAAGGAGATGTACAACTTGGGAAAAGATTTGGATCAATTTTCCTTCTCCGGTGCTTATGCTGCTGCTGCCAACTTGGCAACTTTGGAAGAGGGTAAAATGCTTCATGGTCTGACTGTGAAAACTGGGTTTAACTTAAATTTGCATGTAACAAATGCTGCGATGGATATGTATGGGAAATGTGGAGAATTGAACAATGTCTTGAAGATACTTCCAGAACCAGTTAACAGGTCAAAGCTTTCATGGAACATTCTGATTTCAACATACTCAAGGCATGGGCTTTTTCAACAAGCTAGAGACACTTTCCATGAAATGCTTGATGTAGGTATAAGACCTGACTATGTGACTTTTGTCTCCCTTCTAAGTGCGTGCAGTCATGGGGGTCTTGTTGACGAAGGTCTTGAATATTACTCTTCCATGACAAGAGATTTTGGAATTCCACCAGGAATTGAGCATTGTGTTTGTATGGTTGATCTGCTTGGGCGATCAGGAAGATTTTCAGAGGCTGAGAAATTTCTGAAAGAAATGCCAGTACCTCCCAACGATTTTATTTGGCGAAGTTTATTGGCTGCTTGTAGAGTTCATGGTAATGTCGAACTAGGTAAAAGAGCTGCACATGAGCTTATCCAAATGGGACCTGATGATGATTCTGTTTATGTTCTCTATTCAAATGTATGTGCATCTAGTGGGAACTGGGAGGATGTCGAGACTATTAGAAATCAAATGCAATTGGGAAATGTAAAGAAAAAGCCTGCATATAGCTGGGTCAAGTTGAAGAATAAAGTCAGTTCTTTTGGAATGGGTGACCAAACCCACCCTCAAGCTAAGCAGATAAATGCAAAGATCAAAGAGATGAAGAAGCTGATTACAGAAGCAGGATATGTCCCTGATACAACTTTCGCTTTACATGACACGGATGAAGAGCAGAAGGAAAACAATTTATGGAACCACAGTGAGAGGCTTGCGCTTGCATATGGGTTAATTAGTTTCCCAGAAGGATCAATAATAAGAGTATTCAAAAACCTCCGTGTTTGTGGTGATTGCCACTCTGTGTACAAGTTTGTTAGTGCAGCAGTTGGTAGGGAAATTTTATTGAAAGATCCTTATCGGTTTCATCATTTCAAAGACGGCAGGTGTTCATGTGGAGATTTCTGGTAGTTAAGTACAGTTTTATTGCTGCATAATTTGATTGATTTTCCGGAAATATAGCTGTAGTATTTTTTTAGGCTTGGAGGTAACATCCTTATGGTCTATATTAATTCAGAGTAACTTAAGAGAAGGCTCAAATGCTCAATCATCTGTTTCATCGTTCTTTTTTTTTATTTTCTTGGCCAGAAATTGATGTCCATAAACTGTCGTAGAAAATTCTGATCAACAAAGGTCTATCAGGCCCGCCAAAAGTGTATCATGGAGTACATCCAGCTTGGAGCACAGAAACTTGAGACTGCAGACGTGTTATTTCGACTTTTCTAATTGATTTCTTTTTTGTTGAAATCTGTATTTAGTAGTATTTTCAAAGAATAGTGTAGGTTTTGCTGCAAGTGTTGGCGTAAGATGTTTTACGCTCATATGTTTTTGGCCTGGAAAGGGCCTCTTGGCATTGTCTGGTGCGCTGCTCATCTTCAGTACAGTCTCAAGAAATCGCATTATGCTTCCACTGATATTCCCTCCAATGTTGGTTTGTATCCTTTTCTCTTAATCCTCCTCAATATCGAATACGTGTCAACATCTCATCTGGCATCGTCTTAGTGGTTCTATTGTGTTGTGCTAGAGTGGCTTATCTTTCTAGAGGTTCCGGTTGCTCCAATGCAAACAGTGTATGTTTTCTGCTGATAGTAGTACTCCATTTGGTTTGAAAGTCTTTTGATTGCACCATTCAGTTTGATTGCAGCATTCCACCTTATGAAGTCGTGCGTGATCGAGACAATGCAGTTCACCCAGCCAGCCCCACTTTACAACCAATTACTGAAAATGTTGATCCCAACATAAATACAAGTCATTGACTAACACACTACTATTTATGCATACATCAACTCCTGTGGATTCTCGCCAATCCACTACAGCATGGTGGCCCTTTCCTCCTACACTACTTTGACGAGTCCTTGGTTTTGAATAATGAGTATGATCTCTGCTTCATTTAGGCACTTTGCTATCTTATCTCCCCAACTTTTCTTGCAATTGGGTTCCTATGAGTTCAGTGTGCAGGCAATATAAAAAGGTGCTCAAATGATCGTTCTGATTTAGTAAAGAAGAAGAAGTTGCCTTGTTTTGCACGGGAATCGTGAAAGTTGAGAGTGAAGAGGTCTTTTCAGAGCTTCTAATATCTTTTGTTTGATTGATATTTGAATGACTTTTGCTTGCTGAAACAGAACGCTTCTGTGGCAGGAATGTGCGTCAATATTGAGCATCTTCATGGTGAGGAGGTTATTTCCTCTATTGAAAATTTGYTAGTGAGAGAAGAAGCTCAACGTCGCGCATATGCTTATGAATTCCAAGTCCATCCCAGTTTCAGAGCCTTGATTTGAAACTGCTGGCTCAGTTATGGATATGAAAATGCTCAATTTGAACTTACTGGATACAGCTGATGATTTTGACACCGTTCTATCAGACGTTCCTGAATGGAGAAATTCTATGGAATCTGATGAATTTTTTCTTAACATTTTTTAAACTTCTATGGAATCTGATGAAAGTTTTCTGAATTTTTTTAAATTTTATTTTCCACATTGATAGTGAATGAAATTTTTTATCCATGAAGCAAGCAATGAGACAACTGATAAGTATGCACCAAAATAAAGCTGTTAAGTTAGTAGTTTGATGTGCTGCTTCTTCTTCTTCACCTTAATCCCATAAAATCATGATCAAAATAAATTTAAAAAAATATTAAAAAAACGATATGGTGCTGTGTCATGGGTCAGAATTGTGTCCAGTGTGAATGTTCAAGCCTAATATGATTTCACATTCTGAATGAACTTGTACTGTGACAGGATCCATTTGGAATGACATAATCTTTTAGTTGGACAAACAAGAGGAAATATGCGTGGCAAGGAATAAAGTAAATGATGCCCTTGTTTTCTTGTGTGGATAGACTAAGGACTACAGAAGGAACCGCGGACAATATTAATAATTGTAAGGTTATCTCCTTCGATCGAGATACGCTTATAGCCTAGGGAGGAAGTTAGAAGAAGACCATTATGTAGAACAAGAGCTTCAGTGACCAAAGAAGAAACAAAACCAAAAGATGTAGGAGTGGGAAGCTAAGGCGTTACCCAAATGGACACGGAGAATAACTCCTCCAGAAGCGCAATTATGTTGATTTGATCCATCTGACATTTGTCTTCTCCACAGATTAGAAAACGAGTATACCATTGAAAATTTTTGTACATAACATTGCTATAATGATTTATTTATTGAACTCTTTCGTGATTCATCTCAGCGCTGGTAAAAGCTAATACCACACGAACATGAACTGAAAAAAGCGAATAGATTTTAGATTTTCAATATGAAAACTTAAATGGGTTAACATGAACATGGTCTGAAATTAAATGGGTTGGGTTTTTGGTTAAAATTCTCGACACGAAACGTACCAGAAATGACACGAAATGTAAAAATACAAAAGTAAAAGTATTTACATGGGTTCAAAATGCCCAAATAAAAAAATAGTGGAAAAAATGAAGCAAAAGTTGATGTGACACGAACACGACCTGAAAAAACGAATTAGATTTGAGATTTTCGCCACGAAAAGTTAAACGGATTAGTATGAAAATGAGTCGGGGGTTTTTTAACACGAAAAAAATATGATCCGAACACAAACACGACGCAACATGACCCATTTGCTGGCGCTAGCTAAATTGTATGATTCTAATTGATTGATTATTTAGTCATTGTATAAACGTTATAGCTAGTAATGTTTTCTCTGTTTTTTAGATGTACTTTTTTTATTTCAGATTCCTATGTAATTTAATTAAGGGTTGGAAAAAAGTAGATAAAATAAAAACAAAAGAGAAATTAAGTAAAAATGATTTAATTTTATCCAAGACCTTCACATGAAGTTCAAAAAGTTCAGATTTCTCTTTGTTGCTTTTCCTACTAGAAGACATGGTATTGGTTACCCTATTTCTAATGGAAATTCAAATCAAATAATTTCTACCTATTTTCTTTTGTAAAAGTTGGTTAACTTTAAATGTCTAGGTAAGCAAAGTGTTAAGGAAAGTACTCCACATGTGTCCCACATCGAAAAAATGAGTAGAGGATAATCAACATATAAGTAAATGRGTTACTCCTCCTATCAGCATATGGTTTTAGGGGATGGAATTCCGTTGGGCTTATGTGTGGTCTATTGTTCTCCTTGTGTAGGCTTGTGCTTGGCCCACCAAGGTTTGTCATGGTATTAGAGCGGACGATCCTGGCCCATGGTTAGTGGCCCATCAAATGAAAGGTGGAGCCCAACGACCTATTGTAAAGGTTTGTGACCTATCCATCTTGCATATTAAAGGTGGCACACATGTGAGGGGGATTGTTAAGGAAAGTACTCCACATGTGTTCCACATCGAAAGAATGAGTAGAGAATAACCAACATATAAGTCAATGGGTTACTCCACCTATCACCATATGGTTTTAGAATGGAACCCCATTGGGCATATGTGTGGTCTATTATTCTCCTTGTGTGGGTTTGTGCTTGRCCCACCAAGGTTTGTCACAAAGCTAGGTGATTGATCATCATTTAATTTCTCTCTTTTATGCTATGTTTCCTAGGTAAATGTTTCATTGTATAAACCAATTCAAATAATGTTAATTATAGTATTTGTAAATAATCTAATAAGAGCATTTACAATAAAAGGTTTGTCATGATTTATGAACCAATTCATTTAGTAAGTGGTTTGTATTTCATGAGGTGGAATTTAGGTGGGGTGTTGGGTGTAAAATAAAAGAGAAAATAAAATCACAATAGGTAAAAGAAAAATGTGTATATATAGATATTGGGTCCCACCTACAAACTCCTAAAAAGTTTGTTATGAGAGAAGTTTATATGAAAATGATGTGGCGCAAGTTAAAACCTCTAAAGTGTGCAAATGTTTTTATGTGCATGGGTAAAATTTTGACTATGATTCTACGAGTACACTGTATTAGATATTTACATGAGCTATCACAGAATATGTTAGCTAATGTCAAATTGAAATTCAAATGAACAAATGTTGAAACCTTTTAAAAGCATAATAGTCGCCTTATTTTGAGGAAAAGCACCATACTTCATATCAATAAACATTGCTTGCCATACCATTTCTCCCATTTTTTTCATGATCATAGACTCAAGTAGACTCAACCATTTCCCCCCCCCCCCCCCCCCCTTTTTTTTTTTACTTGAGTCGACTTGAGACTATGATCATTAGGTCCTACAAAGGCTACTTGAATCAAGTCTCCTATCAACATCAAGTCCCACAAATGCTACTTGAGTCAAGTAGTCTTTGTGGGACTTAATGTTATTGTGGTCGTAGAAGCCCATAGCCTTTGGGGCTAAATAAAATTTTAAAATATCAGATTGAAGACTATAATCTTGCACTAATTATAATCATTAATATTATAATAAAATTATTTTTTCAAATATATTTATATAATACAGTTTGAGGGATAATAATATGGTACATTATTTACACTTGTAAAAACCAACTCCTAAGCCTTCTTGATGCATACATTCCTTATTTCTTGTAAGGTCTACTCTCTCCTTTGGCCTTTTGCCCCCTTCTAGTTGCTAGTGAAAGAATATGTAAAAGTATTTTGGCACTTTCCAGTAGCTTCTTGGAYGTATATATATTGATATTAATGCAATGAATGAGGACAGGGGAGAATTATCTTTCTAACATGGTATTAGGCCTTCCATCCTAACGCATTCTTCCTTCCTCCTTTCTGCTCACTACTTCCCTGCCATACTACATCAACAATGGCTCCCGTTGGTGACAGCGAAGACACACCCAAAAACGATAAAAACAAAAAATAGTACTCCTCCATCCTTACACCCTGCTCTCGATATATCTAATATCAAAAATTTAATTCCTTATACTCTTGGTCTCCAATCTGTTCAGTACTCTTCATGGGCCATGCTTGTACGTAATATTGCTCGAGCCTATCAAGTCCTTGACCATATTGATCCTAAAATCTCCTGACCCAAGGACATTGACGATGAGTTATGGTTTCGCCTTGATGCCATTGTTCTACAATGGCTATATAGCACAATCACCGATAATCTTCTTCCCCTCATTCTCAAAGAAGACATGACAACTATGGTGGCTTGGAATCGTCTACGGGACCATTATCAAGATAACAAAAGCACTCATATTGTTCATCTTGAACATCAATTCAAGTCCATTGAACTTGACAATTACCCTAATACTATTGAATTTTGTCAAGTCCTCCAAAGCACCGCTGATCAACTCGCCTCCCCTGATCATCCTGTGTCAAACCAACGATTGGTTCTTCAACTTGTTGTTGGTTTGAACGACGATTATGGGATGGTTCGCTCTCTTATTCAACACTCAAAGCCTCTCCCTTCATTCACCGAAGCTTGTTCAATGCTTGAGTTGGAGAACAAGAGTCGTTCTAAATTAACTCACAAACAAAATGCTCCTTCCTCCTCATCATCAGTACTTGTTGCCCATTCATCTTCGCCTCCACAGCAACAACAACATCACAATCAGTTTCGTTGTGGTCGTGGTGGCCGTGGTGGTGGATGATACAATAATCGAGGTCATGGTCGGGGACATGGCGGAAATAATTACGGAGGTAGAGACACATCTAATTCTCACTTATAGCAACAATTTACTTCTTACTCTAATACTTTTCATCCTTGGAATATGATGTGGCAGCCATCATGAAATTTCCCACCATGTCTTTACCCTACCATGCGTTATAATCAATCCTCTTTTCTACGTCAGCAAACCTCTAATCCGTCTGCAGGCATTTTAGGCCCTGGTCCCCGGCCACTGTTCGTTCACAAGTCATCAGCAAGCCCTTGTTGCAAATAATACTCTTATGCCCACTAATTTGCCAGCACTGTTCAACACCATGTCCACACCTGTTTCGGATGAAAATTGGTACTTGGATACAAGAGCCTCCTCTCATATCATGAATAACCCAAGTATCCTTCCCTCTATTTTTAATTGGCGTAATTATTATTTTCACATTATGGTTGGTGATGGTACTAAAATTCCTGTTCAAGGCATTGACACTTCAACTTTACCTAAACTGTTCCCTTCCCTCACTTAAAAAATATTCAATTTGCCCCTAATATTGTTAAAAATCTTTTTTTTTTTGCCAATTTACCATTGATAACAATGTATCTGTTGAATTTGATCCTTGTGGTTTTTCTGTGAAGGATCTTTGGACGGGGGTTATATTGATGAGGTGCAATAGTGTTGGAGATCTCTATCCTCTATCATCTACCACTTTCTCCTCTTCTCTTCCTTTAACCTTTGCTACTGTCTACAGTACTACTTGGGATAATCGTTTGGGATATCCTGGATCACACATTCTTTATTTTCTTAGACGAAATCACTGCATCTTTTGTAATAAGGAGTCCAACTCCACAATTTGTCATGCTTGTCAATTAGGAAAACACAAACGTCTACCATTTCACTCTTCCAATAATGTCACTTTAGCACCTTTTTCAATTATTCACAGTAATTTATGGACGTCCCCTATTATTAGTCCAACAGGTTATCGTTATTACTTACTCTTATTGGATGATTTCTCACATTTTTTTATGGGTCTTTCCTCTAAAATCCAAAACTCATGTTTATTCCACTTTTCTCACTTTCTATACCTATATTAAAACTCAATTTGGATAATCTATAAAAACTATTCAATGTGACAATGGTACAGAGTATATTTAAAATGCCTTTAAAGAATTTTGCTCCAATTATGGCATGACTTTTCGACTCTCCTGTCCACATACCTCATCACAAAATGGAAAAGCTGAACGCATGATAGAAACAACAAATAATATTATGCGTACACTATTATTTCAAGCTTCCCTTCCTCCTTCCTTTTAGGTCAGGCCCTTCATATGGCTACTTATCTTATTAATATCCTTCCTACAAAAACACTTAATTTGCTCACCCCAGTCCACATTCTCTATAATCGAGGCCCGTCTTATACTCATCTCCGAACTTTTGGATGTCTGTGCTATCCCAATCTCTAGGGCTGTTCAAAACCGAATACCGGAAAAATTCCAATCCGAATTTTTGGAAATCTATTTTTTTATTCCGATTTCGATCCGAATAATCCGGATTTTCGAATTTCCGAATTTCCGAAAAAATTTGATCGGAAAAGTGGATATCCGAATCCGGTTTGGAGTTTAATATTGCATGACTTTAATGTCAATTTTTAATTAAAATCCAATTATTTTGGCTCAATTTCCGATTTTCCGAATTTAAAAACCGGATATCCGAATTTAAAAACCGGATATCTGTTCCGATTTCCGAATTTAAAAGTCCAATTTTACATATAATTCGGAAATTCGGATATCCGGTTTTTAAATTCGGCATTCCAGATCCGATCCGGTTTCCGAATTTAAAAACCGGATATCCGATCCGGTTTTCCGAATTTAAAAAAACCGGATCGGAAGTCCGTATTTTCGGAAATAAAAACGGTATATCGTGTTGGAAAATCGGAATCGGAAATTTCTGCACAGCCCTACCAATCTCAATGCCACTATGGAAAACAAATTAAGTCCTAGATCTACTCCATGTGTCTTTCTTGGTTATCCTCCTAATCATCGTGGTTACCGATGTCTTGATCTCTCTACTAATAAAGTACTCGTGTCACGACATGTGACATTTGATGAGCCACAATTTCCACATTCCACTCTCTATTCTTCTAAAATAAACCACTATGACTTTTTACAACATCACCCTATGACCTCCTTTACTCTGCAACGTTCTTCAACACTAAGGCCTCATGCTATGAGTAATGATTGTGATGACACTTTCCATACTACTCCTTTACAAGATCATACACAAAGCACCCACTTACCTGCCAATTATTCCCGCATGGCCCATTCGCCACATCACAGCCCAATTACTCCTCATGCTTCTCCTAACGTGCAGGGACAACATTATTCTCCACAAAATGATATAAGCTCATCCCACACTTCTCAACCTCATTTCAATGATCATTCTACATCCCCACCTCATGTGGTAAATACTCGTAGCCAAAGTGGTATTTTTAAGCCTAATCCAAAATATTTTTTTGCTACATCTTCTTCTCCTCACATTTCTCCCCTACCTAAATCACATCTTGTTGCCTTACAGGATCCCAATTGAAAAGCAGCCATGCGTGATAAATATATTACGGTTCTTAAAAATAAAACGTGGGTTATGGTTCCTCGTCCTCCGGGGGTGAACATTATTCGTTGTATGTGGTTGTTTAAACATAAGTATCATTCTGATGGTTCATTAGAATGGCATAAGGCCCGTTTGGTTGTCAATGGTAAGAATGTGTAGGTTGGTCTTGATTGTGACGAGACTTTCAGTCCCGTAGTTAAACTAACTACCATTCGAACGGTGTTGAGCTTGGTTGTTTCCTGAAAATGGTCGGTTTATCAGTTAGATGTGAAAAGTGCCTTCTTGCATGGTCATTTGCAGGAAACAGTTTATATGTTCCAACCTCCAGGTTTTGTTGACCCTTCTCATCCGAAGCATGAATGTCTTTTACAAAAGTCTTTATATGGCCTTAAACAGGCACCACACGCTTGGTATCAACGATTGCTACATATCTTCTTTCTCTTGGGCTTGTTAGCAGAAAATGTGACCCATATGTATTCAACTATCGCCGTGGTAATGATATGGCTTATTTACTTTTGTATGTTAATGATATTGTGATTGCGGTTTCATCTGATTCCCTCTGACTCCGTCTCATTTCTCACCTCCGATCTGAGTTTGCTATGACGGATTTAGGTCCACTTTCTTATTTTCTTGGTATTTGTGTCACTCGATCTAAAGATCATATGTTTTTATGTCAGAGGAAATATGCACTAGAGATTTTAGATCGTGCAAATATGAGTTCTTGTAACTCTTGTGCAACACCGGTTCATACTAAGTCTAAGTTAGTGCTAATTGTGGACCTCCCATCTCTGATCCAACTCTATCTCGTCAGCTTACGGGTGCCCTACAATATCTCACCTTTACTCGACCCGACATATGCTATGTTGTACAATAAGTATGTTTGTTCATGCATGATCCTCGAGAGCCCCATCTTCATGCTCTTAAGCGTATATTGTGCTACTTGAAGGGCACCATAGATTACAGTTTGAGATTGACTTCATCTTCGACTATTGGTCTCATATCTTACACTGATGCTGATTGGGGAGGTTGCCCATATACTCGACGTTCTACCTCGGGCTATTGTATTTTCTTGGTGACAATATGATTTCTTGGTCCTCAAAGCGTCAGGCTACTATTTCTCGCTCTAGTGCTAAAGCAAAATATCGTGGGGTTGCGAATGCAGTTGTAGAGTCATGTTGGTTGTGTAACCTTCTACTTGAGCTTCATTGTCCTCTACATCGAGCCACCATCGTGTATTGTGATAATATTAGTGCTGTTTATATGCCTCATAATCCGGTCCAACATCAACGTACCAACACATAGAGATGGATATACATTTTTTGCGTGAAAATGTTGCTCTTGGACATATTCGAGTTCTTCATGTACCTTCTACTTATCAATATACTGACAATTTCACTAAAGGGCTCCCTCGCCCTCTGTTTACATATTTTCGATCCAGTCTTAGTGTCCTACCTCCTCTCGTTTTGACTACGGGGGTGTGATAGAATATGTAAAAATATTGTAAATATTTTAATGATCTTTATTACCTTAATTAAGCCATATGAATATTATTATAATTGATTGTAATTGCGTAGGTAGTTGTTAGGATTATTCTGTAAATTATTTGCCTTGACTAATTGATTCCTAGAATCATGCATAGCTGTAGGATTATATTTTGGTAGGCTTTCCAGTAGCTTCTTGGATGTATATATATTAATGTTAATGCAATGAATGAGGACACGGGAGAATTATCTTTCTAACAGCTAGTACCTATAAAAATCAGACACGTGATCATCATTAGCATCAATACAATAAGAAACATTTATGAAATCGTGAACAATCATACACATACAACACTGTAAAAGAGCATTTTGTAATGCCTGTTCAACTGCACAACCTTTGCATGTACCGTTAATCATACTACTTGATCCTCTCTTCACCAAGAAGGATTAGTTGAAAAATAGTCAAAATAAATTAGGGAAATTCAACACAGTGGCCTCGAACTCTTGCTAAATACACGTGGTGGCAACTAAATTTATCGTATTAAATTACATAACGTGGCCCTGAGGTTTTAATTAATATACATCGTGGCCTAAATCATCTATTTACTTGGCTAATTAGACCATTTAGCTTGATTAATTAACCCTAATATGTGTTATTACTAACCTACCCTTAATCTTAAGATGAATTTAAATTGCTTAATAACCCCCCCCATCCCTTGTAATCCATTCTTTCTTTTTATGTTATGTTTTCGTTCATGTTCTCTAATTTTCTGTTCTGTTTTCGTTCATCTTCTTTGATTTTCTGGTTCCACAATCAAATCTTTCCCTGCAAAAATGGCTTTAAGAGGTCAATCTTCAAAGATTGCTATTGATGGCTCATTTAATTGGGTTAAGATGAAGTATTATGATTGCGATCCTCCAAAGCTTGCTGATGTTCGAATGTTGTAATGGTGGATGTGATTTTTTTGATTGGGTATACGAAGATGATGTGGTTGTGTATGATTGCAGTCCAATTCGAGGAAATGGTGACTTGAAGAAAGAAGTTGTTGATTTGAGGAAGATGGTGCGAAAAATTGGGATACTTTTGCTTGTTGTGTTAGCTGTTGTTGTTGTGATGTTCCTGAAGTACTAAGAATTGTATTCATGAAATAAGTGTATTGTCAGATATCATCAATAAATTGAGTGTTGTTTAGTTTGTGTTTGCAGTTTTGTTTTGTTTTACTTATTTTTGATAACATGTTGCGATATTGGTAAAACTTTGTTGCAATTTCTGTATTGTGTCAGCCTTTGATTTTTCAACAATGAAACCATTAGATATTGAATCAGTAACTTGTATTCCCAACCAATGCAAATGCTACATGAAATGAATATGATTGAATATGTAATGGTTTCTGATTCAATATTAAGGGTAGCATAAGCAATGACATTTGATAAAACTTGTTGCGATATTGGTAAAACTTTGTTGCAATTTCTGTATGATGGCAGCTTTGATAAAACTTGTTGCGATATTGTTAAAACTTTGTTGCAATTTCTGTATGGTGGCAACCTTTGCTTTTTCAACAATGAAACCATTAGATATTCAATCAGTAACTTGTATTCCCACAATGCAAATGCATACATCAATGGTCTCGGGAACACATTCTTGAAATTCTTGGAAATATGTTTGCAACAATATCTTCGACCAACTTCAAGCCACGTAGCATTCAAGGCTGCATCAATACCCTATTCATGCAGTAAACAAACAAATTAGATCAATGTGAATGTATTAATAAAGAAAATTCTAATTCTAATTCGATTTTTACCTTTTGTCCGTGAGATATAATGCACCACTCATTACCCCTGTTGCATGAAAGGAGTATATTCTTCAAATGGTGGACAAAGAGTTGGTGGCAGAGTTGTTTGAAGGCTTTTTTGTGTTTGATTTTTATTGGAACTCTTCCTCACAAGCATCCTAAACTTCTTGTTCACGTTCTTTTTCAAATGTGGATGCTCATCCAAGTAGTTTATGACATCTTTGTAGATTTCATCATTCACATTATATAACCTATCAAAGACATCAAAATCAATTTCATCCACAGGTGGCAATTGATCACCCTCTTTGTTTATAGGTTCAGGTTCGACACTTTGTTCAGGCAAAACACTAGGCTGACCCTTACCACCAACAGGAGGAGTCTTCCCAAAGAAAACATTCTTAGAAGCAGAACTTAACATTGAAGCTTTAAGATTCCTAGTAGCCACTACTGATTCAGACAACTTAGTACCATAACCAACATAAATGTAAATCACCTTATTGTTACTAAGTTTTTGCAGCATACTCATCAAGTCCATATCACTGTTAATGTAGACAGACTTCCCTCCAAAACAGTACCAAAAGGTAGGAAACTTAGGGATTACAAACCTCCTCTTCACACACTCTTCCTTCTACTCATTAATCAAATCGATCCACATAACTTTATAAACATCATCAATCATGAGATTAATCTCAAAATCAACACTTTAGAATTTCAACACAATTTCATCCATTTTTTTCCATATACACCAAAAATACAAAACTAAATACCAAGCATATAATAATTCAATAAAAACAACATCAACCATTACATAATTATACAACAAAACAATTTCGCAAAAAAGACTAAAATAATACATTCAAATAATTCGAATAATACAGTGCTTATAATTGAATAATAAAAAAAAGTCTACGATAATACAACAAAACATCTGATACAGTTGTAATGGCATAATTCGAATTTTGCTACAACACTGACTTTTACTACAACACTGTATTTTGTAATGGCATAATACGAATTTTAAAAATCATGAAATGGCATAATTGGAATTTTAAAAATAATGAAATGGCATAATTCGAATTCATGAGCATAATTCAAACCTAGAAAACAGAACTACAACACTAACTTGCAATTCATAAGCATCATTCAAATAATAGCATCAAACGGCATAAAAATTCAATAAGAAAAYAGCAAACATTATAACAATTATACAACAAAACAACTTCACAAAAAACCCTAGAAATAAGAACTACAACAATGACTTGCAATTCATGAGCATAATTCGAATAATACATTCAAATGGCATAAACCCTGATAATTAATTGCGAAATTTAGAGAGTAAAATACACCTTAGAATTAGGGACAATTGGACGAAGCAGAAGAACACGCAAAAGAACGACGAGAGAAACAAAAAAAAAGAGAAATCAAGGGAAAACAGGGACGACGAAGATGAAGCATTTTTATAGTTTACAGAGCATGATCGTGGTTGAAGAGGGAGCAAAATATGAAGATGAAACGTTTTCGTGAAGTCGGTTTGACTGAATGAAAAGAAAGGAAGTTGAAAAACTTCAATGTTCTATTTTAGAGGGTAGGTTAGTAATAACACATATTAGGGTTAATTAATCAAGCTAAATGGTCTAATTCGCCAAGTAAAGATGATTTAGTCTACGGTGTGTATTAATTAAAACCTTAGGGCCACAGTATGTAATACGATATATTTAGTTGCCACCATGTGTATTTCTCAAGAGTTCAAGGCCACCTTGTAGAATTTCCCAATAAATTATGGTAAACAAAAAGGATTAGTTGCTAGGTCATAGGCGCGGCAATAACACATAAACCAAGTACACAGCCACATAGGTAAATATATGGCAAGTTGGCAACGAGCCAACGAGCAAGGTAACTTTAAAGTTAGGTACTTTTGCATAAGTATTTATAAGAAAGAAATAAAGAAAGAAAGAAGAATTCAGATGCATATTGATAGTTAATTTTGGTCTGATTTCCATAGAAAATTATACTGGTGTTAAGTTAACATCATCACAAATTCACAATAGCTAAGAAGAACCAAGATATATAGTTTAATTTGTTTATGCGCTGCAGCCCGCACCACCATACATATGATACATTGAAAAAAGAAGCTTAAACAAAACACTGCATGCTTTGAAGTTATATTACTATATTAGTATACAACATATAAGGAAAGAACATGTGATCACAGGCTCAACAAACAACTAAAAACAAGTATATCACTGCAATAAAAAGTGTACTTATTTTAGCAATATATCATGCTTGCAAGTATATTATTTAAGCTGATGTCTAACCCAAAACATTAGCGAGAGTAATTTATAAGTTAATAATTTTCAATGATGCAAAAATGGGTTGCAAATAAACTTCAAGGCTTGTTCCATAAACTGAGTTCAAACATTCAAATCAAGACATAGTGCTAGAGTAGTATTATCAAATATTAGGGAATCGAACAGCTTATGAGATACAGAGTATAATACATAATCACCTATCTAAAAATCATTGTTGCACAAAGATTAAGAACTAATTTACCAAGAAGCGATATAAAAGAATAGTTCTTAACCAAGATGGAGAAAAGGCAAATTCTCAAAAGTAAATAAAAGAAATAATCATGCTAAAAAGGTCAATACATTACAAACAGGAAAAGGCTAAAAGATAATTCACAAGTTCACTTGTTGATTGTTACACACAAGATTTAATGATCAGGAAGTTATGCACCTCACCTAAACTCCCGTTCTCACCCTCAATAATGTCCTTCACTCTTGCATGAGATCAACTCAAACTCGTTTTCCAAAGTATCAAAAGTTAGGACCTTGCCCTAGAACAAAAGTGCAAAACCGACAAACCATATTTATAATGAAACTACCCTCCAGGTCTCATCAGAAGTTATAGCAAAATCGTTCCATAAGTATTTCTTGGGTCAAGAACTATAAGTAAATTTAAACAACCCTTTTCAATACCCAACTGAAACTTTTTTTCACTGAGAGTAAAAAGTCTTAAAGCATGAGTAAGTTATGATGTGAACCTTTTAGACTGAGACTGAGTCAATAGCTCTCTTTTCAGGAGACTTTTATAAGCAATGACTAATCTAGTTTCAATAAGGAATGAGATCGCATTACTCACATACAAGTAAAACCAACCCAAAACCAACTCCTCGCTGACCCCCCAACCTACACACAGCTTCACTATTTCTACAGATATATGCCAAAGTGTTTTGTCCACTGCTCTCAGGTGCAGTGCATAACTAAATTTCTCATCTCTAAAACGTGTGGGGAAGCCAATTGATCTTTAGTGGCCAGTCACCACAAATCTTCTCCTCATAGTAGGAAAGCAATCAAACAGTCAAACCGCACTATTGACACAAAGATAACAGGGAAATGATGTGATTTGTGTTTTCAATGTTAAACACAGAATTTCAACAAAATTCGCTAAGATTTACAGAGCCCCTCAAATGATGTAATCCACACTTTCTGTGATGACAGAGAATTCAACAAAATTGTCTACACTTTCCCAAGCCCCAGTATTGCCAGCTATCTGATAATTGATAACTGATAAGAGAGAAATAGAGCAATAGGCAGGTTTGCATTATCAACAAAGTCCCAAATACTAGAATCTCTTAAGCACTCTTTTCAGAAGTCATGCTAGAAAAATGGGGCTGTAGTTCAGCATCATTATCTGGCTGGTACTAATTATGTATACTAACAGCCTAATTCACGAAATTGTTCTACAATTTAGCTATTGAATAGTCAAATGTGTGGGGTTGATGTGTGGAGTAAGGTAGAAAGGAGAAGAAGAGGAAGCAAGCAAAGGAGGCAGCTGGGGCGCGTGGCGCGCCTCCCAAGGTGCAGGTCGCGCCTATGGTCTAGAAGAGAGGTGGAGCTATGGCAGCTAGGCGTTGAGCGCGCCTCCCCCTTCGCATTTTGGCTCCGTTCTGTGGTGATGGCACGGGGCGCGCCCCCTGGGCCGGTTTGGCTCTATTTTGCGCGGTTTGGAGTATCACTATAAATACTCCTTTATTTTCTTTTCTCTCTCAAACTAATTCACACTAAACACTAGAAATCAAATACAAAACACACCTAAACCTCAAAACTCTTGTTTAAGCATAGATTTAGATTGGAGCTTGCAATTGTATGCAATTGGGCTTGTGTATTTGATTGTCATTCATCATCAATAATCAAAGTGCTCATTGGTGGGTTTTTCTCCCGGTTCTCGGGTTTCTCACGGTAACTCTATCTCTTTTTAATTCTCTTTAATTGCTCCTATATTACTTGGTGGATCTTGTTGATTGTTCTCTTGGCTTTAGTATTGGTTTATACTTGTTGCTTTGGGTTTGATCTTGGTTACATGCGATTGTTTGTGAACTTGCCTTAGTCATAACAAAATGCTCAAATTTATCATCAATTCATCATAATCAGCTATTTGCTAATACTATCACCTTATTAGTAGGCCATTCTAGGTTCTATGCTGGCTTACCATGTGATGTAGAGATAAAACACAACTGAAAGAAGTTACAATTTCCACATGCAAGTTAACCAGATTTCTTACAGTAATTCAACAGGGGACAAAGATTATGGACTGATTCTTTCTTCTCACGTTTTCCCACTTTTGATGAACATTCGTTGTACATCTTGTCATGTGTAAATAGGAGGCAGTTCTGTTAATTCTATAATATGGAAAGGGAAGAGAGGAAAGATGAAGAATAGTAGAATACAAAACAAATAAAGACTTCATTTTATTGCATATATGAATTACGATCAGTACATCAAGTAGCCTTATATAGGATTTTGCTACAACAAACTACTAGAAAATAAAGAGGAAGCATGATCCCATGAATCCCACTAATAATTGACCCATTAACTTAACATGAATAATGGGCCATTCCGGGACTACCTAATATATCCAATTATCCAGCATATCTGTTTGGATATGATATCCAATGGCATTTTCGCAATTTTCAAAACTTTGAGTAAGTATGCACATGGGTACTTTTGCTTAACGTTTTCAAGGGTTGTTAGTTGAAGTTAACCGTAGGGCCTGTTTCAGTCAGTTACTTTACTACATTTCTCATCTTTACTACATTTTAGATCTGAGAGTTATCACTTCTCAACTTCTCAACTCTACTACATTTCTGAGTTTGAGAGTATGTTTCCAAAAATTTAGAGAGAGAACTGAGCTAAAGGGGGGAAGTAGCGAAGGAGTGAAAGCAAGATGTTGATCCACCCTGGAGGCATCTACAAATGGCGAGATGGTAACCTTCGAATGAGAAGATCCAAATCTAATAGGTATGTAAATTTTAGCTACACTTTCCTCTCTACCCTGTTTGGATATATACAAGTTGAATTTTAATTGAAATTTTCCATTTTTTTAAAGTTGTCGATTACTGATGAGTTGAAACATCTGATTTTCTTGTGACCTGATGTGATTATGTGATATGTGAATTTGGTTTAATCATTTTCATTTGTCAAATTCAATTAAAATTAGGGGTTTTTTTTTTTATTTTCCGAACATTCAAAGTTAGCTTCTCTATCATTAAAAAAAAAACTCAAATAATTTATCAAACTCTTCATTTTAAGTTAAGAATCGTTTCTCAAACTTTTTATCTAAATGGCTGAACTAATTTCGTTTTTTGATAGAAGAATAATTGATGGAATTCCAAATGGTTTTGGTGTTACAAGTTTTTTTTTTTTGAGAAATCAATTTTCCGAGTTAGACTGAAATGAGGACCGTATGCATAACTAATAATAAAGTTGTTAAAAGTAAATATGAGCAGTTATTAAACAAATGAACAACTCAATACCAGAGTGAGACGATGAATCAATACCAAAGAGACCACATGAAAAATCCTACCAAATGGCGACAAGAGTTGTTTATGAGATGTTCCCACCCATTATGACACCCAAAATTTCATGTTCCTTCGACAAGACACCAGAAGGGGTTCACTCAAGGATAGAAAAGCTGAAATGGAAGATAAAAGATGCTGGCATAAGGCACGACCTCTGGTCTGGTGATTCGGACCCACCGAAGAGCCCTAACATAGATAATGGTTATGGCGTGAAAGACGTGCACAAAAGATCATCAAGGCACCATTGTCATCTTTGGTGAGGGTCACTGTGGCTAATCGTGATCCAGGGGATGATGGAGAGTTGTTCATCCTAGCACAGGATCACACCTTTGCCCGTGTTTACAGGGAATACGGTTTCCTTATCAACACGTTAAAAGACAAATTCCAACTGAAGAGCGGTGGTCTTACCATCTTGCCAGACGAGACGCCAATAGACGCTGCGGTGTTTGATGGTGAGCGGCTTGGTAGGCCTTTTTAGTCGCCGAGACTGCGTGAATGTTGTCTGACGGAAAACTTACATGGATAAATATTTAGATGACCGCCGGGTGTGGTCACCGACACGTATGGTGTGGTGGTCTGTGTGGCCGAAATCGTGCATTATACATCATCGAAAATGAGGTCTCCCGGCAATTTCCGGAAAGATTGCCAAATCTTAACACAATAGCTTCGTATATAACTATAATGGGTACTAAACGATTTGGGGACCTTAACTATGCAGTCCAACGACGGACGTTTGAGTCCGTCAAAAAAAAATCGGAAGAAAAACGGCAACAACAGACGTAGGGGTAGCTTGCTTAGAATGGTCGAAACAGCTCGAGAGGGAAGGATGAAAAGGACTGTTGAAAAGAGAGTCAGGGTGCTTGAAATTGTCGGGAGGAAGCGGATGGGGGCCGGCGATGCGCCCGGTCGGTGATGTGGGAACGGTCAAACCGGTCGCCGATCGCTCGGGGCGCAGACGACTGCGGATTGGGAGGGCGGCTGAAACCGGTTCCGGGAGCGTCGTCCTCTTCATTGTGGTAGGCAGCGCGCGCCGTCACGGCGTGCTTCCGCACCTGCGCGCCCAGGCGTCGGCCTGCGGGCCCATTCGCTCCGTCTTTGTAAACATCGGACCAAGGAGTTGAGCATGTGGGTGCGAGTGATGCAATCGGCTTAGTAATACATCGAACCATAACAAGGTGCGGACAGGGAGGAAAGTTCTGCGAAATGGCAGTTCGAAAGCCTCCGGCTGTGCACGCGCTGCAGAGACATGTTTTTTTGGCCGCACAGACGCGTAGCCAGAAATCACATCTGACTCTTCTGAGAAATATTAGGTTCGAATGTTCCCGGACAATTTTTCGTAGAGAAAGACTATTGCCCACAACTGTCGGAGTATCTCGTACCCATAGGATCGTCATGATAAAGATATGGTGGAACTGGGTCTGCACACTGAGAGCGGATTTTTAGTGGCGACCACCAGAGGAAACTCTGGTGGAGGCCCGAAGCGAATACTGACGTGCAATATCGTTCGTCTGACTTGGGTATAAGGGGGCGAAAGACTAATGAACCGTCTAGTAGCTGGTTTCCTTCCGAAGGTTTTCCTCAGGATAGCTGGAGTCATATGCGAGTTCTATCAGGTAAGCCAATGATTAGATGGCATCGGGGGCGCAATGCCCTCGAGCCTACTTCTCAAACTTTAAATAGGTAGGATGGCGCGGCTAGCTTGATTGAGCGTGCCACGGAATCGAGAGCTCCAAGTGGGCCATTTTTTGGTAAGCAGAACTGGGGATGCGGATGAACCTAATGAGTCCAAGGCAGAAGCGCGGGTTATTCTGATAGGTCTACAACCACTTAGAAAGATTGACGCGTAACTCTGGGAGTCATGGCACCAAAAGAACGGGTAGTGTGAGTGTTGGCGATTAAAGAACAGAGCAAGCTTGTAGAATTTGAGGTCCTGATAAACTGTCATTGGAGTGATCAATTTCTAACATTCGCGACTAAGGGTGTGTAAGGGTGACCAACTCACTGAACCTTCTAAAATGATATCAGAGTAAGGGCCCGAGAGATCACCTGGATGGTACAGCTCATGATATTTTTGCGGGCCGGAGATGCGAACCTTAGACGGGGATTATACCATCATCCGAAACGTAGAAGTTCCCGACCAATTGTCTGGGGAAAGGCAATGTGCCAGGCAACATTCCGATGGACCGATAGGAGGTTCGCGCTATGCGTGTATCGCTAGTATGAGAGACCTGATCGAGAACGGGGAGACCATGGTGGGGAGGGTCGGAAATGCAGCGCAAACTGACGGGATTGTCTAGAGTCCGCAGTCTATAGAGTGAAAGTTCGAGAAAAACGTATTGAAATAGAGACATGTTAGAAGAGCGCCTGAAGCAGTGGCATTAAGGTTCAATTATGTTAGGAGTCGGGCAAATGGTAGCACAGTGAGGGTGATGTCATTTCCATGACCTAAAATGAGTGGTTGCGAACGGATACATTAAGTAGAAGAGAGGAAGCTCTCCGTCCGATACCCGATGCACGCAGGCATGGTTTTTCGTCGCGCCGAAAGCGTAGGTCATACATCTATCGAAAATAGAGGAAGATCGACCAGGGATTTATATTAACGCGAAGCCAGTTGGCCAAGACATATGTGCTGGTTGTACGGCAAACGGTGTTAGGTCGTAGATGTATAACCAGGATGACAGTCGGGTACTAGGGCACGATGTGCTCTACAGTGTAGTAGAGTCCAATCTTATCTGCTGTTTAACCGGAAACTTTTGAGTCCCGCTCAAAGGGGAAATAACTCTGCGACACACAAACCCTGCCTGGATGCGAGGCAAAAGAGAACTCAAGCCGGCCAGCTGTAGGCGTGGCCAGACGGGATGTGAGAGCGTATGCCATTAGAACCTTTGGGGCCGAATAAGCTGCTGGTATGCGGTTAGGTCTATGTCCGCGTTAAGTCGCCAATCGCACTAAAAGCGTGTGAGAAACTTCTGGAAATATCTCGAGGGCCCGGGCGCGTCACTGAAAATCCGGAGGGCAACATGATGTGTTCTGCACCACCGGAAGCCGGAAAGCGTGGATTATACATTCTTTGAAATGAGGTCTCCGGACATTGTCTAAAAAAATGCAATTTTAACCATAAGGTTCTATGATAAATAATAGGGTTCCAAGAACGATAAAGGTCCAAATGAGTCCATACGGTGGCGGACTTCTGAGCCGGTTAAAGAAAAATCGAGAAAACGTCGAAATAGTCGTAGGAGGTAGCCAAATTTAGATTTGAATTTGAAACTATGGATCACCGACTCATTACTTCTATGACCTAACAAGTTCTTGACGAACATGCTACTGGAAGCGAATTATCGTCCTACAGGGGTGCAACACCGAGACCAATCTTGTGTTCGTATGGGATGCAGACTCGCTCTAGTGAAAAACCTGAAGATGTGGTAACATACGATCGGCAAAATGGAGGAAATTAGGTTTAACTAGATCCAAGGTGAATTTCAGGAAGGATTGGTCTCGGAAAAGAGTGGGGTACCCAATGGGGGTCCATCGCCTGACTATGTAAGTCCAATACGGCGGGTCCAATAAGTCCCGGATTGGTATCTGGGCTTCGCAGAGACTCCGATCGCTCCAAACCGGCGAACTTTTGAGGTCCCGTAATAGAAAAATCGAGTAAAAGTCGAACAGCGGCGGTAGACGAGAGACAGTGGTGCGCGTCGAGTGATCATCTGGGTCCGGAAAATATTGGACATCAAGTGAGACGGATTGGGTAACCTCTCGGACTTCGCAGGCTAGGGCATCACCGGAGCGTTTGTTACCGAACAGCAGGACATTCTGATAAATTTGGAGGCATCGCTGGGTATCGCAGACCAAGGGAAAACTCCGAACTCGTTTTTTTTGGATCTGAAAAAAAGCACGAGTGAGTCAATCGATCAGGCCACCTCTGCGAGGATAATGAGTGTCTACCGGGACAAATTTTCTAAAAAATTGCCAATTTACGATCATTGGTCGTATGATATATATAATGGGCCAAAGGATGTGATGTATGTTCGGTCGAATGAGTCCCCACTAGTCGGCTGGCTGAATGTCAGTGACTTCATGGAGTCACCAAGTTTTAAGGGAAAAATCTGAGAAAACGGATCAGAGAAGCGTAGCGGGTCATAAAGGGAAAGGCGGCTGAGCCAGAAGTATTACCGATTATTGTGGGTCTGATTAAGGATAGTGCATCAAATGCACCATTTGTCTTATCATGGAACTAATAGTTAGTGATCTGACGGAATTCTGTCGCATCATGAACTGGATTAAACGAGATATAACTCTACTGTTGTCTTGGGCCTTCAGTGACCATCACTATCCTTTTTTTGGGGCAGAAAACGGGATTATACACACGATCGCAATAACCGGAAACTAGCCAAAGGTCGTCGTAGACGAGGGAACTTTGGCGGAAAGGAACAATCCAGAACGTGGGTAGAATGAACACGATGCCGGTTATTATTGGAGAATTCTGAAAATCAGTGATAGTTCCCACAGAACTGATGTTAGTGGTCACGAATGATGGATTCCAAGAGAGGGTGGCGGATCTTATGTATTGAAGAGTCGGGCAAATGCTTGCGCGCGACACCACGCAATGAAAGATACCACTCACCAGCGAGTGTATTATATATATCAGTAACATTGACTTAGAAAGCGCATGAAATGCTCAGGGATTAAGTGCGGTCGAGACTATCGACGCATCTATGCCGCTCAATCTTTATTAGTGTCATGTCGCAAGGACTACTGCTTTGCGGGCCGATCCTGGTGTGTTTACGGAGGACATTGTCAGGGTAGAGGTCGAGGTTTAGTGACTGAGATGTTGAGGCGGTCACGCGAATCACTTGTTATAATTGGCACGAAAAGGCGATAAACGGGCATGTAGTATCGATTCATCATAAATACGGAGAGTATCTGCCTCAGAGGACATTGAGAACTTCAGGAAAAATTCTGCCAATCAGGTGTGGAATCAGTATATGCGCGTATGAGTATTGAGCTCTGTATTAGATTTGATTTTACAAGTATAAGAAGTTAACTCATACCGTGAAGCGGGCCTACGATCCTTTAGACATTGCTGGAACGATTTGAGAGGCTGCAGAAGGGAGTCAAGCAAGGGAAGTCTTATCTAGGGCCCTGGTCAAAAGAAAAATTCGAGAAAAACGTCGAATAAGACGTAAGAGGGGTAGGCGAACGCTTAAGAACTTTTGGGGTCGATTGTGGACAACTGCTTGCCACAGGTAGTCCATGTTTTCATTTACACCTTATAAGGTGTGACGGATATTCTGAGACAGATACGTTGGGTGCTTAGTGCCGAACCGTGACTCAAGGGTTTTAGTTTGCGTGTGAGTTAAAGAGGGCTCTTTTATACGCATGTTCTACTGGTCAAATTGCTTATACGTCTAGTGCTGTACAATGCTCTACGTGAATTAACTACACTTCTCATCATTGTAGTATGGATTGAGTCTCTCCAAAGAACTTTGTATCTTTTCAACCACCCAGAAAGAGGCGTGTACCCAAACACTTGAGGAAACCGTACGCTAGGAGAACTAGTCGAGATTGAATGGTAGGATTAAAGACTAATTCTAAAAAGGATCAGATATCGCAATATGCTTATATAAACAGGACCTATCATTTCTAAAGGTTAATTTCTATCACGTAACTCTAAACTGTAATAAAGATAGTTGACAAAGAGTGTCGTGCAGATGTGAGATACTATAATACGAAAGGAACTCACATAAAAACACAGTAAAGTCTCCATCGAGCAAGACAGCACGCGAGTCTACGATTCAATAATCGTCGCACAATTGGTCCATTGGCCCACACTTAGTTTTAACTTCGCACGTCGCGGAGTATAGGGTTGAACAAATTAAAAATGCACGAAGTATAAGAGAGCGAGAGTACCAGTTGACATAAGGGTGAAGTGCCAAAGGAACACCAAAATGTTTGCGTCCTCGCGAACGTCAAGTATATTTGATCACTATGTATCAAACAGCCTCCTCAAGAATACAACCAAAGAATTACCAGAGGCCAGAAGCGATGCATGCGCCAACAAAGGGTTAAGGTCACAATTGCGAGAATCGGGTAATCTAAGTTTAAATAACCACGCACAAGCGAGTATTACAAATTTATCCACGTTCAATTATAGCCCGATCAACAATCTCAAAATTAGTAGGAGGGTAAAAGGAAATGAGATGTCTGTACCCCCCATTTTTTAATCTATTGATGCCAAAGGATGAAGTTATCCGTCTCGACAAATGAAAATAACGCATACCACGTGTTCCGCTCTTTTCTTTTAATCTCGCTCATTTTCGGGGCCTAGGAGCCTTTCGGGTTTCATCGCGCACGTTATGTCGTATTGTGTCTCTTTACAAGCCACTTTTCTTTAGGCCGGCCTTGGTATTTGTGGGACTAGCTAAGCGTTGCTTGTGGATCGCCGTCTTAATGATATGAGCTCTTCAAAGTCCATTCCTCACCAACCTTGGCTGTGTGGGTAGAGGTCTGATACACTCCTTTTGCTAGACGGGAGTTTCTAATCATAGCGCGAGGCGGGTGTACTTTTGTGTATATAGTGTTGGTTCTATATGCATAGAAGAAATGTACATTAAAACATACCCGCACGATCCACTGAGATTCAGCCCTATGTCCCACACTTGGGTGACACAATTGCTGCCTACACTGTGTTTGCCCTGCGGGCGGCTATGAAAATGACAAAGGAAAGTCAAACATCGGCGACGAGGCAAGCCAACCGGGAGAACCTCAAATCTACATAAAAATGGAAAAACGATGGGTGGACGACTCAAGGAACCACTAATTGTCTCCTGTGGCGTTAGTTTTGCTTCTACTTGACTCGCCCACACGGAGAGGGCCCAAGGGCATAGTGGCCCACACAAGGCAAGGCAAGGCGGGCAACGCGCTATAGTTCCCCTTCATACATTCCTCAATTGGCACTCGCGGGGGCTCAATATACGGGGTCAAAGGCTACAGTTGTGAAGTAGTGGGTTCAATGCAAGCAATAACAGAATGGCACGCCAATACGGTTGACACCAGGCACAGTGAGGCAAGGCAACGTTGATCCATCATGGGATCAACGAGGCACCGATAGAGCCCGTCACTTGAGTATAAGGGCCACAACGATGGCCGCGGACGTGTTACAACAGGGACACTGGTCGCAGGCAAGGCACTAAGACAATCCGTGTCGGACACACACTAGTGCAAAAGGCAAAGGGGGTGTAGAATCATGGTGGCTCATAGGCAGATCAGTACGTGCCACACCAACATACGGAAGACTGTGAAGTGGGCCATAGGTCCACTACGTCAGATAACGGATGCTATCCAATGACCAATGAGCTACGGTGGGCAAGGCAAGGCATCCATTTCAAAATAGCGCACTGAGTGTGACGGCAAAGGCAACAGTGCCCACACAAGGCACGGGTAGGTCAAGGCAGAGGTTCATAGTCTGTCTGGGACCACACTCGAGCAGGAAGTGTTGCATAGCACGGTAGGCACAAGGCAAACAGTGTCCTAGTCAAACCATAGGCAGGCACGGTGAGGGACGAGGAGTACTATTTACGTCGGCCGGGTCAAGAAACACAAGAGGCTGGCTGACAGCGATGTGAGTGGTTCATAAGTTCGATGAATCAGAGGTTGCCCACCAGGTTACGCATGGGAAGAGCACAAGTGAGGCAAGGCAAACGGCGTAGGCCTACACACAAAAAGGGCTATAGTGAGTGTCAGGCTTACCAGGGCAACGATGCCAACATATAACCACATACTCACATGGCCAGGGCGGTGAGTTGCACCATGTGCAAGGCATACGTAGCCCACTCATCAATCGCATGCACCGGTAGAGAGCACATAGGGCTACCAGTTGCTTCTCAAACTTTCATGGCATCCAAGTTGGACATATGGCCTGTATACGTGTAGTTGTTCCCCAGGGCACAAAACGTGCTCCCACATCGCTAATCCCATGCAATCAGTCTCTGGATTTGGCCGTGGCGGAATGAGCCAGTTACACAAGGAGTGTGACATAACCCATCATCAATGTGCCTTTCTCCGGACCCCGAAGATGGATACACCGGTGCAAACATTGCAAATATCTACACCAATCGACGACGCATGATGCCCTGCCCGCAAGTAGTGCACATAGTGCTCGCCCACACAAGGCAGGTGAGGCAAAGCAGTGACGTCCTAAGTGGTTGAAAAGGCATCGACTAACATGAGGCAAGGGGTCAAGACGCAGGGAATATGGTCAGTTAGCACACCGTGGAGTACGAAGCAAAGTGGCACTGGAACGGTGGGCGCAACGGGAACTCGCCCCATTACCGCGACATTGTTGTAGGCACATGTGCAGCAGAGGCAACCGTTGCCCACGAGCAGAGGTCAGACTGGTGTGGAGAGAGACACACAAGAAGGGCAGAGGTGTGACCTCACCACGCGGATGTAGAGGTGCATGACGATGCAAGAAGGCAGAAGGCAATCGCTGCGCCCACACCAACAACAAGCGTGCACCCTTAAATCATCGGAATATAGACATTGTTTAAAGGGTGAACTTGACATGAAAGGGTGATGAACTTGGCCACATCGGTCTCGTCCTTCTATGGTAGTGGGCATAGGGCATGTGCCGAGCGCACACATAAGTCAAGGGCAGCGGGACGGTGAGGCAAGGCATATAGTGCCCGCACCCGACACAGACGACAGGGTGTAAGGCAGAGAGCTGTACTAGGGGATGCCGCACAGCGGGCCTTACACTAGAAGCGCCCACGCTTCGTAATCGGACTCAACAGGCAATAAACATCGTGACGCTGTCCAAGCCAAGGCTTAAGATGCCGGATCGAAGGGGATTTTTATCTTTTTTGGTCTAACCGCTCTCATGTGAGACGGCT